>JAOBRC010792338.1:0-10046 GCA_027575255.1 Scolionema suvaense | reverse complement strand
GTTGGTTGCTTCTAAGTAAGTTAGACTGTCCATCATCTCGCAGGTTTCTAATTAGAGATGCTCGTTATGAACGTTCGATGTCTCGCCGTTCGGCTCGCACTCACGTTCAAAACGAGCATCTCTAATTAGAAACTGCTCGCTTCTCGACAGTCTAACTACTACAAAGGTCTTCTTAATCCTTTTTGAAAAGGACAGAGCGGGGTTGGAGGATGGTAGAATCGGCTCAGATCTTATGCAGTAGTTAGTGACGGCATGGCTTCACCCAGACTTACCTTCTCCAATGCTTTTTAGTTCTGGTAAGTTGATTGCGACTGCACAAACAATCACCGGAGCTGCTGCAACGTGCCTGCGTCTATACTCCAAATGACTGAGTCTTCACTACCGCTGCGATTTTCCCGCACTGAATTTACTTCCATTGAAGCTCATGGTGGCTCCGTGTATTCACATATTTTAGGCGTTGTGCAACAAGTTCAACAACCTTTATCAACTAGTTAGTGAATATTGGTCAGTGTTTCCCAACATGTTGCCCAATAACTTACAACATGCTACAACATGTTAGACAACATATTGGCCCCAGCATGTTGCCGTGTAAATCGACCGAGAGTCATCAAACTTTGTGACTTGAACTAGAATTTATTCAGGAGTATATTTCTGAAAAAAAAAATTGGGCGGTGCAACCTGCTAAGCGTGATGACGTCATTGTAATTGTGCGGTAGGCTGAAGTTTACATGCCAAAGGAGGAAAATGGTCGTACATAACGCTAAAAACCAATTTTTGCAACAGTATACCATGATATTGATGGAGTAAATGTAAGACAACTCCACTATTTCGAGCTGAAATGCGTTTTCATCGCAATTTTCGAAAATATACATTTTCGGGTTTTTCAAGCATATGACGTGACGTCAGCAAAAATTTGAGTGACGCCATCGATGAAATAATTGTGTGATGTTATAATTTACACCTGCCAAGTTTCATTAACACGGATTAAGTGGTTCTGAAGTTATGGATGGGGTCCACAATGCCTCCCCAGGGACAACGACCGCCAAAATGACCCCGGTTTGGATAGAATTAGGGACAATAAGAACGACTTCTTGAAGCAATTTCAATGTAAAGTGCTTTAGAGGCAAAAGTCTTAAAGGAACACTTGTAGCTTTGGCTGACACAGCCTTTTTGCCAAATATTTTTTCTACGATTTTAGACACAGGAAATAAACTGCCCGAATGTTGATGAGGAAAATAGCGACGGGATCAACTACGATACTGAGTACATTTTAGTGGTTCCTTCACCTTTGTGAAATAATTCGACACCAAACTCACGACCAAGGAAACGAAGCATAATAAGTATGCTTTTCCGTTTTGAGGAGATAAAGAATGTTTGGCCAGATCATATCATGGTCAGCAGAGTAACTGTAAACATGGTCGACTCTCTAAAAGCAAAAACATCTATGGCGAATTTTCCTACAGTCTGTTATATAGAGATATTCTCTTATTACTGGCCATTTTTATAGGCATAGCATGATTTTAAGTAGAGTGACATAGTTTTGACTCATCTGCGCCTATTTTACGCAATGCCTGGACAGAATGCCACGCGAAAAGGCGTCGCGTCTAGCCCAACGAATTACATATCAATTTTTCCAAACGTGTTACGTTATTAAGCGGAGTAAAAAATTTGCAGATCGAAGTTATCAAAAATTAAAGCTTTCGTTGTACTCTTGAACATGCAGTTGGTCACTATGTCCAATGCACATTAACATTTGAAATTGACGTGAAGACTGTTTTGATAAGACCAGCAGTTTCATAAAGTCCTTTTTATGATAGTAATAAGCAGAATGTTTTTGAATCGGCAGCAAATATTCCCAAAACATTTAGAAGCTTTTTCAGTGTTCTAAATTTGTTTTCAGAATCTGGATTCTGGGATTTCTCATACTGACGAAATGAAGATTAGCATTTTCGTAACTATAGACAGCAATGAAACAGAAAATTGTATCTTTTTACTTCTCCCAATCAATCGAAAATTAATTACTTATGCAGTTGTCATGGCATATTTCCAGCTGTAAACACTGTCAGAATTTGATTTTCGTGAGTTGAATAAGAGATACAACTCTTCTTGAATATAGCAGCATGTTTCAATTTTCGATTGAAATCCTACAGTCAATTGCAGTCTTTAGAACAGCGATCTTAG
This sequence comes from Scolionema suvaense, assembly GCA_027575255.1. NCBI lineage: Eukaryota > Metazoa > Cnidaria > Hydrozoa > Limnomedusae > Olindiidae > Scolionema > Scolionema suvaense. The sequence continues at coordinate 7,865 of JAOBRC010792338.1, read as the reverse complement.
TTCGTAATTTTACTGAACATTTTTACAATATCCAGGAAGATTCCAGCACGGTTGGGAGGTTGCATTCTTTATATCAATGGTTAACATATGGAGTACGTCTTATGTATCGGTACGTCAGGTTATACTTTATAAGACACTGAAGGTATTGGATAGTTGTAGCGTTTATACCGATTTAATCGAACACTGATGTGTTTTATGTCTTTTTATCATCCTTTTCGTAAATTTTTGAATACCGGATTTCACTGCCACTAATACTTCTTCTAAATAGTATAATTACATAGTTGTGACATCACATTGTTGCTTTATGAAGTTTTCCAGTTATGTACATCCACCTATTTAGAAGGTATATATTATAGTATAGTTAGAACCAGCCACAGCGCAAGTGGAGGTGAGAAGGGCAAGATCTTACTGGAAAAACGTGCCACTTTCGTCACCTTACGTTTTGTATGGAGTTGTGACAGACTGTCGACCGATCAGGCATTATTTGTAGTTGTGAATCACAGCTCAACAGGTATTACTGGGTGAGGTATCAGGGCTGTAACAAGTGAGGGCAAAGGTCAGGGGGTCCGGCCCCACCAAACGTTTAGCTACTCCTAAACGATATATTGCATTGCATGTTCTAGTAGTTTCCATTTTCTGACTTTCTAAACACCATAATTTTCAAAATTCTCCCATACTCTCTAACGTGAATTAGTCCCAAAATCGTCCACATGCTTGTTACAGCCCTGAGCATGGAAGTGGAAATAAAAAAACATGCTACGATGGCTGGCAGTAAGTCGAGCGTTTTCATAGTTCTATTCACTTTGAGGTAATTCTTAACAAAGAAAAGATAGGTCCCTTCGAATAATTCAGATAAGTCAGATATATGAAGTTTTAATAATTCGTTTGTATCTAAAGTCACAATTATGCATAGAAATATCCATCAACTTTTACTGCTAGGTTTAAGCCTCTTCGAATTCATTCGATTCCGGTGCAGTAAAGGATATGCGCGATAAAATAGATCCTTGCATCATAGACGGCTGAAGTTATTGTGCAAAAGTGAAAATTGACTGTTTCTGTCGAAGTATGGACGTTTATTATACTATACATCCATGGTCAAAGCAAATGTCTCAAAAGGTATTTTGTTTCATTTTTCCTTTCTGATGATTTAATCACGATGTCTCTAGCTTCTTGCAGTTACGAGATTGGCAAAATGGATGGATTTTTTAAGTTCTGACAAAATAATAGGCGCAGGCTAAGGGTTACCTATTGAGAAAATATAAGAGTGTCCAGACCATCCTTTAATATGCTCAGCACTAGGCTTACTCGGCGATTTGCTCTATCGTACTGTGGGCTAAGACTAAAGCTGAGAAATACGTCCTGTGGACTAGCAACATTAATCAACTAAAGTGCTTGTGACAACCAAGACCATGCAACTTATACGTTTGATGCAGGCATCAATCATACCCTAAAACCTGCGTTAAGACACACAACATTCCAGCACCAATAATTCTATGTTCCCGTGTGCTATGATGCGTACATTGAGATTAGAGTGAGTTCAGTTTTTCTGGAGTGCTTTGTTCTGCTTATAGGTAAAATGCAGTGGGTGCTTGTAACATTGGCATTCGTGCTGCTATTGAAAGCAAATTGGGCCTACAAACTTACTTCGCATTCCTCCTCAGCTGAATCCTTATCTTCGTATACAAGTAAGTATGCTTTATGTTTGCAGCTTAGAGAAAATTTTTGGGCTTTCGCATTTTACACGGGTATGTGGTACAAAGATGTGAATTCATGGCACGAAAAGTATTTCTGAGATGTGCCAGTTCGTAGTTCATGAATAGCACGACTGTGCTTGTCATGTGCATGTTGTTGAGTCGAGGGTGTCTTTCTTGGTACGCCGAACCTTCTTAACGTACTCAAATATTATTCTTTGTCGATAGATTTCAGCCGAGTGTTCAATTTAATGAGAACAAGAAGCCAGGTGGTGTGAATACTTGCGCTCTTGATCATGTGTCCAATATCCATCTCATAATAGCAACAACTATTTGTGATTTCATACTGGTTTCCATCCAGTCTAATTTGGGTCGTATTGGCCAGACATCTGAACAACTCACGCATTCCTAGACTTATTTTGGGCATTGGCTCGTATGTAACTCACCCTGGGGACCACATGAAAATTACTGGCTTGGCAGCATTTCTGAGTATCAGAAAGTTCCTTTTTTTTACACTGCTATTTGACCCTAAAATGCCCGGTCGGCCTCGTTGTTTTTGTATCCAGTGTCAAGTGACCATGAATAACATACTGCACGTTGTATCCAGAACCACTGTCATGTGGTTCCTTTAGCATTTTATACACAATAAATTTGCTCTTTCCCGGAATAGAGAACGAAATCCATTCATTCTTTCTATGCTGTTTTGTTTTGCTTGTTTGTTGCCCCGTTGGCCATCTCCGAATTTTATGGAGAGCATTATGGAGGAATGCTGTATGTGAATATTTCAGGAAAACCAGATATCGAATTGCAAAAGATTATTACTATCTCTGTTGACAGTCCTTATTATTGACACTTAGCTTTTATTCCACAACAAAAGCTTGCCTGGTTTCAGAGATATTTATTCGCAAAGTCTCGAAGCTACCATCTTGATTTTTGATTATGTCAAAGGAGTCCGTTGATAAGCATTGCTACTTCCTTAGTAGCATATTTCTTTATTTCAAATGAATCTTTTAAATAGTGTAGGGAATCATTGGCAAAATATTTACCATAGTCAGTTTGGCGAAACTATTTTAGGAATGATTGTCTGAAAATTTCAACACTTTGAACTCGACAGTCTCCAGATGAAATCAATTCTAAAAACTGCTGTTTTAGAGCGAATACCGTTCCCTGTGCTATTATACACATCATGGCAGGAATACTGTACTTGTGCACTGGTAGGGCCACGCCTTTAATTCTTGAAAAAAATTCCGGGGGAGGGCTGTTCTTACAAACACCAGTTTAAATAAAAATCGATTTTCAACATACTGCGATTTTTAGGTGTATAACCACCTTATGAATCTCAGTGAGATTTTCCTAGGGCAATATTCTTGGAGGGCAACTCTTAAGGGGGTGGCCAATTTTCCGGGAGCGATTTGCCAGATACTGCACTGACATGTTCTCCTCGCCCATAAATTTCTTTATCATTCTGCACTGAGCAGCAGGGAAATAAAGCTGCAGATCAGGCTAATCGGAATCCACAAGCGTAATATGAATGCAACCTGTACCTTTCTTTCAAAGTCACTTAAATACAACAACTAGAGTCAAGCAGTTACCACGTGCAGATTGCAGGCGTCACTATCAGTAGCAATCACATTCGTTTAGCACATCCGTTCCATACATGTCTGCCAACAAAAATTACATGCATAGTGAGAAATGTAAAGCTTAGCTACATAACTATCTACAATGTTCTGATATAAACATAACCACAATAATACGGTGATTCACTATCACCACAATGAAACTTCTGTTTCAATGACCTCGTCACAATGCGTTAAACCGTTGTGGACAAATTTGGAAAGAATGTTCTAAACGGCACATCTTCAGTCAGAAATAATTTTTTGAATTCCTTTCTTCCTCATTGTAAATTGACGCGGCATTTCTCTGAAATTGTATTGACTAAAATATTTCTTATTTTTTAATATATACAGGCCACCAAAACAGAAAATACTCTTCGGTTTTAACCTCCTGTTTACATTGACGATGAGTTTTGTTTTCCCAAGGATGATTTTTCCACTTCCCAGTTTCTATCTCCCGTGGATTACACGATAAACGTAAATTAGTGTGTGCCTGTCTGTGTTTGGGATCAGAAACGTTGAGCTAGTTTTCAGACCCTGTTGTCTTTTTTACCTGACTATTAGTAGTTGAAACAAACGAGTTTAGTGGCAGCAATCGGCATTTCGTCTAGCAGGTGAGCCAGCTCGCCGTGTCTTCTTTGGCTCGCTCAACGATATTAAATGGCTCGCTTGTGAAAGAATTATACTTCACGGTACCTGTGGTCAAGGAGCTTCCTTGCTGTGTTGAAATCGCAAAACTTTGTTCCATCACGAGAAGGAGCCACAATTGCGGTAAAAATATAACTGGATAAGCGCAAAATACGGCATTCGCCAGTCCCCACAAGCAAAAGACCAATGGTATTATCCTGCCGTGGAGATAATCAAGCCTCTACGGCTTTTCTCCACGGGTTGACGACTCGGTTTGACGGATCGGACTTTTAGGACATTGAGCGGCTTTGAATACGAGAAGGCGGAAATGGCCCCGCTAACTTGACCATGTCCACTTTTTCGAGATTTTCAATTAAGGCAATACACCGGTCAAAAATGATATTAATAAGACCAATAGGGGACAGTTATGGGATATATATAAGGCATATTTAAGATAACAAAAATATATATGAAGTGAAAAAATTGAGAACAAAAATCGTACCCTGGCACTGTCACTCCAACGAAAACTGTTTTGTAATAGAGGTGATATAACGCATTGTCAAACCAGCATTTCAAAGGCAACTGCTGGCAAAGACCGTGCGATTGGAGTTCAACGTTTCTCAGTGTCAAAACACGAAATATGAATCATCCTCAAGAGGCTTCAGTTCCACAAATAAGATAGACTACCACTCAGGCAGTGAAGAAAGTGGAGAAGAATTCGAGCAAAATGAGTTTCTGGCACCATATCACTCCAAGCTACGATGTATACATTGTTTCTGCTTCGTGCCCACCGGACTTGAACGGCAGCAATGTCGACTCTTTTTCTCCTGACGTTGGATGCAGAAGAAGCACTGATTGTTTTTATCGTGCAAAATGACAAACAATGGTGGCAATAATGGAATCGCTATAGTATCCGGAAATGCCTGAAATGCCGGAAAATTCTTGAACGATCAACTTTGATTACAACACTGCTGCTCCAAACTCTATACACAACTGAAATTGAATTTACTTGCATGAGCCAGAGATATGCAGTGTAATGACATATCTATGAGCTCATTGCTTGCCTGGTGTGAAATCGAAATTAACAGGGTGAAATGTATTCTCTCTATCAGATTATTATATGTGAAAACACGTCATGTATGATCTTGCAATTCATACTCGCACGCACTAATGGTCTGAAAACAAAATGTAGACGGGGGTTTCGTGAAAAGGATCTGAATTATTGGAAATGGGAACATAGTCCCATCCTAGATGATTGAGCTATGAATTTCTTTTCTATTTACGTACGAAAAACTCCGTGTTGGTCCGTAAATCTCACAAATTATTCGGCGAAATTCGCATATTTTGTCCCTTTCTATCGTAAAAATAAATTCTACAGCAATTTCTTCTCAAGAGAATTTCTGATGTTCGCAATCAAAAATCCGATTTCAATTAATATCATCTCATTCTGTGTTTATTTACAGCTCACATATTGTTGTAGAACTGCGACTATTATCAGTGTCAGTAACGTTCTACCGTTTTGGGTATCATGCAAAGTTTCCTACTTTTATTCATCCCGTAAATGGGTGATGCTCACAGAACATAAAGGCTAGTATTACCCCCTGGACCGTAATCACAGTGTTGATTGTTTCCGCCAAATATTTTTTCAAAACAAGACACATTTAAGTGACAGAAGATGCTCTTTGTCGAGGCAGTGTAGAAAAGAAAACGCAAGAGTGAATAAAAACGGCGACTCGCTCTGAAGTCTCTGGAACATCTCCGGTACAAAATGGATACTGAGCAAACAGCTTCTTTGGTAGAGGTGGTTTCCACTTTATCTTCTTGACCTACATATTTCGCCTTACAGGATTTTTTGGAAATAAAGTTCGGAGTACATTTTTATTGTGATGTCTACGAGAGTTACAGTTCAAACACGATGGTATTTTCGAAGTGTTTCAGTAGAAGGAAGGGAAAGCTTCATCCCCACCGTTTTCAGAAAGACTGTTCCAGGACAATGAACTTTCCTGTAGCTTGGTCTGACCGTGGGTCACGCATAAATTACGAGAATGTGAGCTCTCCAATATAGCTGACGCACCTGTGATAGACAGGAGAAATGCCTACTTTGAGAGGTTATATTTCTGTTAAAAGAGGTATGAGGTGCATTTTATTTTGCAAAACAGTATGTTTTACATGATCATCGTTTACCCCAAATCTGCTTTTAGTAAGATCGGTGTATTGCTTTAAGGTCATTAGAAAAAGTGACCTATGTATTTTGACCGAGGTTGCAGACTGCACACCGCATGCTACGTGCTATTGTTCTTATCCATTGTTAGTATCATGGCATCCCTGAATAATGAATGGGTTACTAAAGTCTATGGGGAGCTCAAACTTTTCAGAACATGTTGATTTGCTATCAAACGCTGATGGTCTTAGCTATGCTCATTGCGGGACAAAGGAAAAAGGACTCCATACAGAATACCTCTATTGAAACATGTTACAGTTTGTATCACTCCTTCCCCTATTTCCAATGTCGAGAAAATAGAGAATCACAATTTCCAAATTTCTCTCTAACATAAGCTATATGCAATAAAGCATAAGGCTTTACCAATAAATTCCTACAGCGGGCCATGTCTCGCACATATTCAAAACAATAGCTTGCATGAAATGCTGCCATATATGGTTCAACATTGAGCCACTTAGATGCGAGAACAATAGATTCTGCAGTCAGTCGTGACACTATCTGTGCGAGACATGGAACTAAAATCTCGGACGAAATATATTGGCCAAAATAGTGAAAAGTCATTTTCTGCTTCTGTAATTCAATCCCTTCCCCCCAAAACAATGTTGGTGTGAGGAATTGGGTGGAAATGCAAAGTTCATGCCAAAATCAATAATGTTTATCGTTTTTAACAACATTGTTTTAAGGGGGGAAGGGTTGGCCAAATATTTTGTCCAGGATTGTAGGCCGCACACCACACAATGTGCGTTATCGGTCTTCATCCGTTATTGCTATATGCCGTCGTAAACATATAAGTAGACAAGCACTAAATACGGCGTTTGCCATGACACCTCCAGATTGTAACAACCTCCCTCGAATCAACCTGGTGACTACGTTCGTAATTTAGGTGTGAGATACTTTCAAAAGTAAACAACAAAGATTTTCTTTGCCTCATTACAATTCAATACCCATGTTTAACTAAAACTTTACCTTTAACATACATTGGTAGAGTCTATTATCAAAATTTCCTCTCAGATTACAAAGCGTTCTAAAAGGGAACACTTCTAGTTACCGGAACCTGCCCTCAATGCCTGATGGTGTCCGCTAATTGGAGAGTTGACTGCATTCCTCCAGCTTTTCTTTCAGGTGCGAAATCTCCTGCGCTGTGACTTTACCGGTAGCTACCCCATTATTTGAATCATGTGTTCTTTTGTTTAAATTTTTAGTACTTCATTCAAATTTTGGTGGTCAAGCTCTCACTGCACTGCTTTCACATATTAGCTAATAGTTGTGTTCAATTGCTTCCCTTTCGGAACGACTGAATTTTCTGTTTGCATGTCTCAACTTCATCAAATACAAAATGTCTGCCTATATAAATGGATGTACATTTCTATTGTTATTTGAACGTCTTTGATTGCACTTTTTGCACTGTTTTTTGTCCAGGATTGTACAATCAAGTGAAATAGTTTTGAGGCTTTTGTGATTTTGTTGCGTATTTTCAAAAACAGGGATATGCTAAATGCGATCAATATTCTGAAATAGCCACAAATTCGACGTGATCAACCAAAGCATATTACAACCTACAATCTCGGACAAAATATATTGGCACTTGGATCGAAATCAAGCAAAGTCTAATTTTTTCCCCCCACCCCTGGAAACTGTAAAGTAAAGATATCTTTCTGGCTTGCCGACTGTGTGCAGCCATGAAAGCATCATCGTTCAGAGGGGGAGGGGAGT
>JAOBRC010792227.1:0-10047 GCA_027575255.1 Scolionema suvaense | reverse complement strand
CTTATCCAAATATCCTACCTTTTCTCCTAGCTTTTAACAAAACTAGGCCTTCCTTGGTTGTATTTTCGTATATACCAATTCAAGCCTAGCTCTACAATGAGATCCACATTCACAACCAGTTCTAAATCTCAACTTCCATCCAACCACGTCTACCGAATCACACATGCAAATTCTTGAGATCACGTTCATGGCAAGGCACTGAAATTTGATGATGGTGTGCCTTCTACAACCTGAGCGGAATGCAAGCAACTTTTATTTGACTTACTATATACCATCACAGTACAATGCTGACATGAGAAATAGAACCCACGTTTTCGAATCGATAGTGGAGAATAAGAATCGATAGTTACGACAGGCTACTGATTAATTGGTTTCGAATGTAGATTTTTCGATCGGTGAAACGATTTTTCTTTTGCTTGTTTGTTTACTCTCTCGCAAGCAAGCTTGGGCGGCAATGGCGAAAGAGTATAACAAGCAGTAAATTCGCGTCGCGTGAAGCTATGATCGGAATCTATTTTGTACGAAGTGGTACCCTAGCTTCAATGTATTTTGTTTGATCGGTTTCTGATCCTTACCATGTAATGAGGAAGGTAAGATCATTGTCAGACTTCTTTTTTGAGCAGGAGAGAATCAGTCTCGCTCAGGGTTTCTCGCATGCTTTATGTTGCTGGAGCGGGATTGACGTCACTGACTTATCATAATACTAGAACCCAGACCTTCGTCTCGAACTGCCGAGACTCCAAGATGGCGACGAGCGTAGCGTAAAATTGACGCCGAAATTAGATTAGAACAGGGTAAACAAAATGCGAGAGGGAAACAAAACTGCTATAAAGGGATTTTTCACGTATGACTCTAACATTTGAGCTAAAATTATTTCTTGATATTAGTTCTCCTTTAATGCTCCTCTGTGCCTGTTCGATGGAACCAAACAGCTGAATGCCGTACCATCCAAATATAGAACTAGGCCTGCTTCATATCTTTGCAGTTGAGAAAGCCAGTGATTGATCCACCCGATCTTGTATTAGTTACAATGACCTGTCAGTCATTAATTGGACTAAACCACTCGACATATATCAACTTTTTTGTACAGATGAGCTGATTGACAATATTCAATTTCAAACTGCTTTGTACAATAACTGGAGAGATTTGACTTACAGCAAACGACTTGTTGACGATGCAAGCAAACAAAAAATAAAAAAGCTATAGGTATAGTGCTTTACATGGATATTGTAGAGCTGCACAATAGGCATATGTATTGGCAGGCTGCTACGCAAGCTAGCCTTACCACAGGTTCAATGATGTTATACACGTCATGCTCTATGATGACAACACCAAAATTCCGCAATAAGGTACAGCAGATTATAAAAAGGGCTTAAAAATCCAGGCTCCTGCCGACCACGTCTGGTGCAAATTCAATAACTTAGTAAAGCCAGAAACCATGATGTCTATTAATAAACAAGTTAGTGAAGAGTTATCTATCAAAGAAGCCTAGTAAATGGGGCTATGAACTATGGACCCAAGCAGGGGTGACAGGAAATATATACGATTTTGAATTAGACGGTGGGAGTGGCTCCAGGGGTTCACCACCAGAGTGTGTTCCTCCAACAGCAGGCGGAGAAAGTAATTTTGTAGTGCTGAGACTAGTGCATTATCTGGTACCAAAGCAGCACACGTGTCACACCCTAAGTTGAAAAATACATTGTACTTATACTATCTAAACTAGCAGGGAAACTACTAGTGGGTACACGTAAACGGCTTGGCAAAAAGACACATCCGAAAGTTGACGTACCCCAACATAGTGCTGTGAAGGTTTGTAACTCATTCATGGGTGGCGTCGACAAATGTGATATGATGCTGCCTTTATACTGCACAAGATTCCGATCTCGCAAATGGTACCAGAGGATCGCTTTTCACCTTTTCAGTGTGGCGGCTGTGAACAGTTGGATTATACATGTGCAAAACATGGCCTACTTCTTTGGGTGGGCATATAATCCAGAGAGCAACGATGGCGAAGAAGACCTTCTCGCATTTTCAGGCAGAACTTGCGATGTCCCAAGTTCCATTCGTCACGATAAGTACAACCATTAGTCCATTGTTCAAGATATACCTAACGCTAAGCGATGCAAGCACACTGATTGCAAAAAAAAAACAAACAAAAGTTTATCTGTAGCCGTAGCCGGGTTTACCTCTGTGTCAATAAAGGAACTTACTTTCTTCAGTTTCATGGACTGTAACGATCTTCCTACTAATCTCGAGACTTCTGACCTGTTGCTGATTCATTCCTGCACATGCATTTTTTTAATAAGCATATTGATTTTCAAGATCAGGCTCGGATATGCTTAAAGTTCTGTGAAATCTAAGCTCGAAATATGCTTAGTGTATGCTTATTCAAATCTGAAATTCTTTTCCTAGTAAGTCGTCGGTTTTTTGTTCATGTAACCATAACAAGCAAATAGACTCTATCTCCTATCATTTTCTAGGATAAGAGCATATGCCAAGAAACTTAACATGGATTGGGAAGAAATCCATTAACATTGAATGGCAAGAAATCCATTAACTTCTTTAACTAATTTGATGAACGTAAAGGTTTTAAGTGAAGCATTTTTTTACTTGAGGCTGGGAAATATGCTTATCATTTGGCCAAAACCGAGCCTAAATATGCTTATAAGCGTTATGCTTATAAAAAAAAGCATGTAACATATTTTGTTTTTCAGATAGTTTTTATGACATGTTATAAAAGCTTGTATAGTTTACTAATGTAGATTGATGCATTGGACACCCTTGATGTTTTAGCTGACAATGATAAAAGTAAAGTTCGAATAATTAAGTCTTTATGCCATGTGAAATGTTCGATTACCTTGCCTTTCCGAGACGGGTGATAGATATATTAAATACATCATCTGCTGAATTTTTCTAATCAGTTGGTTAGTATGGAAAGTGATCATAGCAGAATCTGTGCCAAGGCGTAAATAACGCATGTATTGTCCAATAAACAGGCTTTTTACCTGAAAAAAAGCACTTAACTTCGTCATTTTTCGCATTCTATCGATCTATGAAATTTCACTTTTGACCATTGTACTACTTTTAAGGGCGTGAGCGTCAATGACACTAAGTTTACCTATTTTTACATGAAACAAAGCAAGTGTTTTTGAATATTGGTGATGCATTGGAATTGTCCTGTGGAATGAAATTGTACGACATGGCAAAGCATTAACTTCCGTCGGACAGGTTTCTGAAATGTGCAAGCGAAGGATACAGAAAATTAACGCGTTCGACGGGACTGCCAATAGAGCTACACAGGAAGAACTGTGAGCTATTTTCAAGATTTTTTAGTTGAAAAATTTTTTGAATAGTTTCCACTTACTTGGATGCCTCAAAACAGAAGCTCATCCCTATTTGCATTGGAGGGGGGGGGGCATATTGTGCTCCCCCTCCTACATTTCAGAACGCCAGTTCTGAACCACTGAATCAAAGGGTACGAAACTAAGGGAGTTTTGATAGAATTTGCATACAGTCATTTTGGTGTCAAAACAATTTCTTACAGGACAGTTGTTGGGTGTGACCGGTGTTTTCTCCAATGCGATAGGGTCAAATTAGGTGACTAACTAGAAACGGAGATTTAGCTGCGTATATGTGCATAAATGGTTGACCAGTTTTGGTACGGCTCTGTTCCTGTTGCAAGAAACATGTACCTTTCCTGAATTTATAACAAGGACCTGTTCATTCCACACTGCAACAATAAATCTCCATTTGAAGTGCCAAAGAAAGATGACATTATCAATGCTCCCTGCTAGTGTTGGGGCAAAACTTAATTCCATTTTGTTCCGTACATGTAGACCAATATTCCTGCAAAGTTTCATGCTTTCAGCGTTTTCCAAACAAAAGTTGTGTGCAACCCAACCAACCTCCTCCCCACCCCCAACCTCCACCCTGGTCCTGAGGAGCCCCAAAAAGCTAATTTCAAATAGGGTTAGAACATAAGATATGTAAATGGCCTGCCAGAAAAATAACTGTCAAAAGAAGATTCTAACGCAGAAAATCTATCTCAGCATTTTTTTTTTTTTTTTGACTTCTGTCAAAGACTACGCTCGCTTGCTCAGCTAGGTCATGTGCAGATCTAAAGCCAGTTTGCACCGCTGGGTGGCTGAGTCCAAAATAACACATTTCGTTGCAATGTTTACAGTGGTTAAACTACACTACGTGAAGCAGATACATGCCAAAACAGCATCTCCAGCTTGAAACCTGTCATCTTCTGACTTTCATATGAAAACCGGCACATGTAAATCGCTGCTTTATAAGCAATAATTCACATGAATTGGATCGCTGAAAGTCTTTTTACATACTGAATGTGGGAAAAACGACCCAGGTGAATTCGCAAAAACAAGATCCGTGATATTTTAATTGCAGACAGGCGGTGCGTGCCAAGAGAAATGAGAAATTCATGCATCCGATATTGAAAATGATGAAAGCACTTACTGTTGGAAACATCGTTCCATAAACAACAAAATTGCAAAGCAATGCGCCAGAGCGGTAAGAAGTCATAATAAACTGTGATATTTTATAAATCTTAAACCCAACCACGTGATGAACCCCAGAAGGAACCGACCTTTAACACTCAAGTCGTAAGAAAAGCACTGAAAATTCAATACCACAATAGACTTCTTGGAACATCAATTTAATTTCACCCTATTTGAATAGCCCCGTCCTTCGAATAAACCCTCACTCGTAAGTTCATTTCGAATAAATAGTTCAAGGGGTTTCACCCTATTCTCCCCGGGGTCTGTGTACATCCCTATTCTCTCCGTCCCCCCTCCCAGGGAAATAAACCCCTAAAACTCCAACACGGCTAAAACTTGGTAGGGACATAGTAGGAACTGTGAACTGAACTTTTTGATCAAAAAAGGTCTGATGACGTCATCTGATTTTGATGACGTCATCAATTTGGGTCCAGTTCGGACCAAAAATTTCATTTTTTGTTCCGATTTTCTTGTCTGAAATTGTTCGTAAGCCATGAAAAACCATGTTTTACGGTCAAAAAACCTCATTCATACCTATTTCTGCGACTTTTCAGAGACAATTCGTTAAAAGCATGGATTTTGGCCAATTTTCTGACACACCTGCCCTCCACAGATGTTCAATATTCAACATTGTTCGGGAACCGTATAACCTATGAGTATAAAATTTGGCCAAAATGTTTCTTATATAATTATACTAAAAGTCCCCCAAAACTGCAGCTCTTTATTGGTCTTTATCTGCTTGCTATAATAAAACGTTTCCGAGGGAGGGGGGTAGTTTTGCCCCTCCCCGGGCAGAACAAGGTTAATCGAGTCAATATGTCATAACGTGTTATCTGGTCTTACCACGGGTTGCCAAATGCGATTATCTATTCTCAAACAAAAAGCCCAAATAGGAAACTGACAATGAACGATATGTTTTTTCTATTACACGGGTTTTAAAATAGTCATATGACAACACAAGACTTACTTTTGACCAACTGCCTCTTGTTGAAACACGTACAAACTAGCTTCTACAAGCTGAACAAGTTTCCGTCAAACACATAACAAATCGTGCTCCATCAAACGTGCTTCAGAATATTACCGATAGTGATAAATATAATGATATATACGCAACACGTAGTGAATATATTTTGCAAGCAATAGATGTCGAGACGGACATACGGAGATAACAAAAGGGTTCATTACTACCAACTGCAGGCATTAGAGGCTGCTATAAAAACGACACATATATTCATATTACCAATTCCCTTCAAAATGGATACAAAAGATTTAATGGTAAAGTTAGATAAAGCAGGACTACACTTAGCACGGAACAGGTTTTTGACAGCAATTCAATGACCTGGAACACAACAGCTAATCCAATAAGGCCGTGGAAAACAGCACCATTGAAAACAAGGCTTTAAAGTCAATGTCCGATTTTACAACTATGATCTAGCCTTATGTTGATTCTGTATGTTCATTTTATAACGTATAGCATACCTTGTATGTAGCAGATATATACGTAAAATATGGCAGACACTTAGATAGTGGGGATGTATTTACGTGCTTATGAAATTACCAATTAATACATAGATATCACAGTCTTAACCTCTACGTTCCAGAAAAAACCCTGGCTTCAGTACATCTGTGACCGTCAGTTATGCGCCGACACTCAATCCGCTAAACACAATTTTCCAGAATAAATTTCACGAGATTCCGCTTGAACGAGGAAGCTGATGAAACGCTGCCAGCGAAATACGACTCAATACCTCTTAAGACATTACAGGACAATTGTTCCAGTTGACCAATGTCACCAGAGCCAGGCAAAGTGGTAGGAAATTCAGGTAATTCCCCTAATTTTCCTTCTTCACAGTACAGCGTATTCGCGGACGGCCTCGATCCTTCTGAACATGCTTCGCACTGGTGATGCTTCACAGACCAAAACTTTCCCACATCACGACAGCAAACACCGAAGCTGCGCTTGTTAGCATGTTCTGACAGGTCCGTTAACGTATCTCTTGCCTCATCATGACCGGAACACAAGTCCATGGAAGCTTCAAGGAACATTTTTCCAACAACATTGGGTAATTTCAACTTCTTAAGTCCCTTGGTGTTAATATTGGCCAGTTTGACAACCCACTTTCCATAAACTGCTGGTAAGAATTCTTCGTTTTCAATATCACCAGCACTTTGAAGGCATAACACAGGCGAAGGGCGGCAGTTAGGTGCGTTATAAGCTCTCGCTTGCTTTCCGTGACAATAATGCGACCCGGATTCGTACTTTGTCGACATTTGAACTGCATGAGGGATTAGGTACTGCACTCCCTCTGGTTGAAGAAGATTTGCACCTGGAAGACAGGAACAAATATTTGAACAAAAGCTAAGACACTGTATGAAACGTATCGTAATCATCTCGCATTAATATTAAACCTCCTCTTGAACTGCTCTGAAAGAACATGGAGTTATTTTCCACGTTGAGACAAAGACACCATTGAATTCAACTGACAGCGAGAAGGTCTTTGCAAATTGTAAATTTGTTTCTTAGCTATCTTTTCACTGCCACTAATGAAAACCGAATGCCATCCAAAGTGACGTTCAAGAATTTCGTGGTTACCATTAGCTGATGGGATTCGGCTGCTCGACCTTGTGTGCATAACGCAGCTGCGCTAACAATGAACCTTCCCGAAGCTTCCAGACAAGAGTATATATTACTGAATTCAATTGACAAAGTGAAGGTCTTCTCGAATTGCAGATTCGGCTTCTGCTCGTCAGTTCACTATCACCCAGTTAGTGCAGTCGCCTAGTGGACACAAATTCTAAGGTTTGAATGTTATCGGCTGTTCTTGAAAAGCGCGAAATGCCTAATAGCAAAGACGGCCCCGGGTTACGTAACACCATGCACAAAGTCATGGTGATGCGAATCCGAATCTACAGTAAGAGTTGTCAATAGATGAGAAATTTACTTTCATACTCAATGGGATCATACGAAATTTACCTCCATATCTATAACACTGTATAATAATAAAACAACTAGTAAAAACCCAAATTATGCATGAAATGTTGGCTCTGTCTATGTACTTCATAAAAAGGCTAAAAATAACTTCTTCCCGCAATCAGGTTGAGCGACATCGCTATCATTCTGATCACGTCATAAGAGTTTCCAAATTTTCTTCAACTGGCTCTGTAACTACTCAAACAAAACTGATTGAACACACAATTTGTGCAGATCAGAGCGGCGTAAATATAAAAAAAAACATTGTCCATGCATAACTAATTAGTTTCACCTAACAGGTCTTGAAACAATTTTGAAACGACTGCATGTGGCATCACAACGTCCAATGGTCTTAAAAATCACTGAAAAGAAGACAGTGAGCAAAATCTAGTTTGTATCCAAATCTGAAGTCAATTTCTTTACTAGAACATAAATTATGAAGAATTTCGTTTTTGAGTGATTTGCAGTGGAAGCATAGGTGCTCAATAAAGTTTGTTCACACCTACAAAATGATCACTTTCATGTTTAAAGGAGCACAATCTCCCGCAATCTAGATAGCTCACCAAGAAGACCAATCTACGCTCAATGACCATAAGGAGTTTCATCGTGAAATATCGCGATTCAAAGTTTTGGTAACTGACAGTGACTCATTTTTCGGCCAATCATGAAGTCTCCAACGACAAGCTTATAAGGAGATGCGCGTTTACATAATGCGCAAAGTTGGTACAGAAGCAAAGCGCCTTGATTGGCTGCACAGATGTGATAAAGTATACAAATGCACGGATAAAGTTTAGAATATGTGAGACGTGGAAGGAAGAACCAGATAGCGGTGGTTTCTCCAATTACGAGTTCTTTCTGCATCTGCAAGAATCGTGAATTGTGATCTAATTCATATTTTACAGTGACGAAGTTATGGACCAGAAATTATGTTCCTAGTCTCATGCTAGCTGCTGCTTTTCTGAATGCGCTATAGTCGGCTAGTAGAAGCATGATGCGTGCTCATTATTGTATATTTTTTTTTGATCTACGATTTTTTTATAAGTAACACATGGCTGCAATTCACAAAAAATTTAGCAAACGCTAAGCAACATCGTTAGCCTGTGATTGTTGCAAAGTTTAACATTTTCGTACATCTTCCTTTGTACAAAAAGAAATAGACCAAAAGAAATAGACGCTTTGGTAAGTCAGTATACATAAATACAAGCAAAAAGCAAGACCTAAAAGTTATTGGAACGTTTCATAAAGAAATGTTGCAAAACTAGGCACAGAAGGAAGACTTGGAGAATTAAGTAACACCCAAGGCTGAGACACGAAAAATACTACGCAACACAGAGGGTGAAGAGGTAAAATCCTCTGCTTATAAATGAAGCTTGTAAATTGGTATCTGGTGAAAAACGATTGCTGAGGGCTAATCTGTTTTTCTCCGAGCCATAAATAGGGAAATAGAGGGCGTTTTCTAGAAGTTGTGATTCTGAATTTTCTTCAGACTCGGCCATGTCTGAACGTGAAGTGGCTAGTGTCTCGATTGGGTAAGATAGGAACTGTTCGCATTTGTTTTTATTCATGATGTTTTATTCTGCGGTGCTAATCGGCATTTTGGCTGGATACATTGCTCTCTTCATGTGTGCTTGTTCATCATTCATCATCTTGATGAAATAATGTAGATGAATCATAGTGTTTGAACTACTAGCTTAGTGTTAATGTAGTTTACCCAGTTTCTTGGCCTTGATATTATGACTGTGACTGTGAACAAAGCTTACATCATCATTGAGGCACTGTTTTGTCGGGTACAAAGGAAAGTAAGCCTACTGACCTCTATGACTAGGATACTATTCGAGTGTAGGAGACTGTAAGGTTAGGGTGGGAGAAAACTTAAACGGGCTTTAAAGCTCATTCAATAATTTTTATTAACTCCTTTAGTGACATCAACTTGTTTTATGCACTTAAGTCTGACTTGCTTTTCTGTCAATTGTGCCAATTTTCCAATATAGCTATGATCCAAATAATTACATCTCCAATCTCATGTGGCCCAACCTTGAAAAAATTCCTAAAACTATTGTTTCCTCCAATGCCCAATCCCTTGGATGAAATACAGGGTTCATTGAGAGAGTGATTAGGTTCATGTTTGGCAGTGTTGAATTATGGATCTTTTGTGAATTGTCTTACTTTGTGGGGATATGTGCTTGTGCGAAGTCTGTGGCTGCCAAAATAAAAGTACCGGCTATATGATATACCTCTATGATCAATTTCAAGTATGGTGTTGATATGAAAGATACTAAGGAAATATTTCTGGACGATTCAATTTGCGCTTAAACAGAACTCCTACGACTGATAGTAGAACAGATCATCCTGTTCAAGTCAAAGCATTAGAACTGGCAGAGATATCTTTCCACTGGGACTGCATTGAAAACACGTCTTCTGATATCTATGTGTTACGAGAGAATGAATTTACACAACATGAGCTGTGATGAACACTACTTTTAAGTAAAAAGGTGATGCATGGAGCAGGCACTGCTCGGAAAGGTGTCGAGACACCTCCACCCTATTTCAGGGTTTCAA
>JAOBRC010792005.1:0-10048 GCA_027575255.1 Scolionema suvaense | reverse complement strand
CTAATGCTGCTGATGCTTGGGTGCCGCATGAAAATTTTTGGCTTTTTTCAGTATCAAAGTTACACTCGATTTGTTATGTTATATATGTATTTAACTTCAATCTTCTTAAGTACATGCATATACGTACGTTTGAAGCCGTCAGAGGGTATCTTTTCTGGAAATGCAAAAAGATTCTACTCGATTCAATTTCGAGCAGTTAGTGTATTGCACTATACATTCCTGACATTGCACTACACATTTCACAGAGACTTTGCATTTATTTCAGAGAGACATTTTCAGCCAATTCAGAAGTCCTGTTTTTCCAAAATTTTCGCTAATATAACAAATCATTAAGCCCCCCTAAACGGAAAAACCTTCCGATGGCACTGCCTGAAGACAAACTTGCCTCAGCTGATGTAGAAGAGTCTCTACGATTCAAGAATGGAAGGTACGAGGTTGGCATTCCATGGAAAGATGAGCCATCTAAATTAGCCAACAATTATCAAAGGGCTTGCCAGCGACTATGCAGCAAGGAGCGATAGTTGCAGAAAAATGACGCTTTGCGTAAAGGATACTGTTCCATAATCGAAGACTATGTGGCAAAAGGATACATATCCAAAATCGAGAAAAGTCAAGATGGTGGGAAAGGACAATGGTACCTACCACACTTTGCTATATCAAAACCGGAGAAGGAAACAAGGTAGACTAGAATCGCGTTTGATGCATCAGCAAAGTATGATGGAGTTTCTATGAACGATGCAATCTACCCTGGACCAAAACTCCAACTTGACTTGATGGATGTTCTACTCCGATTCAGAAGATTTCCTATTGCAGTGGTTTGTGATGCAGCAGAAATGTACTTAAGAATTGGGCTGGCCTCTAAAGACAGACCATACCATCGATTCTGATGGAGAAGTTTGGATACATCAAGAGCTCCAGATATATACCAATTGAACTCCCTGGTTTTTTATGCAAACAGTTGCCCATTTCAAGCGCAGTTTGTAACCCATTAACATGATGAGACTCTAATGAGCAAATTTCCAAGAGCTGCTCAAATTGTACTAAAGTCGACATTTATGGATGACAGCTTAGATGCTACAAAAACAGAACAAGGGGACATAAACCTGTATCGTCAGCTTTCAGACCTTTGGACATCGGCTGGGATGCATGCCAGAAAATGGCTGTCAAACTCAGAGCGTGTCCTTGGGTCTATTCCGGAGGAAGATCGAGCTGCCGAGGTAGATCTTGACAAAGGTAGTTTGCCATCCAGTAAGACACTGGGGGTCATGTGGAAATCCAAAAAAGACGTTTTTACTTTCAATAGTAATCTATGGGCATATAATCAGGACATAACCAAGAGTGGTTTTCTAAGCAAGATATCAACACTCTTTGATCCACCTGGATTTCTTGCAACCTTCAAAATCCGAGGAAAGATTCTGATGCAAGATATCTGACTCTCCAAGATCTAATGGGATGAAGCATTGGATGACATACTCAGATCAAGAATCAGAAAATGGTACGAAGATGCACCACAAACTACCAAGATCTATGAGCCAAGATGCATACAGCTTCAGAAAGAGATACTGGAGGTAACACTTCATCTTTTTAGTGATGCCTCAGTACGTGCCTATGCTACTGCAGGATATGCCAGAGTCAAGTATCAAGATGGTGGTATCACAGTTCGTCTCATTGCTTCAAAGGCCAAAGTAGCACCTCTACATGCATTCAGCATCCCACGCCTGGAACTACTTGGTGCTATGCAAAGCGTCTGTCTTGCAGAAAAAATTCAGAGAGTGCTTGAAGTACCGAAGACCTCATCTACATATCTCTGGAGTGATAGTACTGCTGTGCTGTGGTGGTTGAGAAACCGTAGTCGTACCTTAAAGACCTTTGTCGGCAACAGAATTGCCAAGATGCAACAGAATACAAGATTGGAAAACTGGAATCATGTTCAGTCGAAGGAGAACCCTGCTGATCAAGCAACACGAGGTTCTACTGTGGAGAATTTGCAAGACAACATGTTATGGCGGCACGGACCTGAATTTCTTAGTCAACCGGAAAACAATTGGCCAAAGTACCAGTGACTGAAAAACAAGAAGCCTGCAAGGAAGTAAAAAGGGCTAAAGTAGGACAACCTAGCACAAATGCCCGCTATACTACTACCCACGACACTGCCTGGAATCTGGAAGATTCAAGATTGAACCCTAAGAATTTCTCATCTTGGATCAGACTTAAACGAGTGACAGCATGTGGGTAAACCGTCTCATTTGCAACATACAGCTCCCGTCAGACTACAGGCAATCGGGTGAGTTGTCACCAGCATAACTCATTGACGCTGAAGTAGAAGTCATCCAATCAACACAGTTGGATGTGTTTTCGAAAGAATTTTAAGTCTTGAGAAAGGAGAAGCAAATCACAAATGAGAGTAAGTTACTTGCATTGAATCCTTTTATCGATGAAGATGGCTCGATCCGAGCTGACAGTCGTTTGCTGCACGCTGGATACCTAACCTACGATGCCAAGTTTCCAATCCTCTTACCAACAAAACACTGGGTGACGAAATTGATTGTGAGGGAGTATCATTCCAGGGATGGTCATGCTGCTGGAACAAATCAAACATTGGCAGCTGTTTCTGCGCGTTTCTGGATATTATCTGGGAGAGAAGAGATCAGGCGTGTAGAATCGGAATGCTTCAGTTGCAGACGAAGAAAGATGAAAACTCCATCGCAGATCATGGCCCCATTACCAAAAATTCGAATGGAAGTTCCGGAAAGAGCTTTTGCAAGAACGGCTGTGGACTTCACAGAACCTTTTCTTACCATTCAAGGCAGAGGAAAGAACCAAAAGAGGTATCTCTGTGTGTTCACATGCCACATGAGGTTGCATATGGCTTAGATACTGATTCGTTCCAGAATGCGCTTTACTGAATAACGTGTCGAAGAGGAACACCACGAAAAATGATGTCCGACATTGGGGCCAATTTTTGGAGGGCTGCAAATGAGTTGAAAGAGCTAGTGCAATCGATGGACAAAGCAAGGCTGATCAGGTACTCTGCAAACAAAGACATCACATGGCATTTCATTCCCCTATTTGCACCACATTTTGGGGAGTGCATGAAAGCATGGTAAAGTCTGCCAAAAGAGCAATATATGTGATTACGGGCCATGCTGAAGTCAATGATTAGGAGCTTACAACTGCTTTCACAGGAGCTGAAAACTTACTCAATTGACTCACTTACTCAACTTACTCAACCCCTCACATTTCAGTCTGCTGATCCAAAGGATGATCTGCCGCTCACACCAAATCATTTTCTTCATGGACAAGTTGTTGGGCAAATTGCATTGACTGCACGACATACAATCCAAGACGCAGATGGAGACATGTTCAAGAGCTGATCTGACATTTCTGAAAAAGATGGATGCAAGAGTGGATCCCTACGCTAGGCCAACGACAGAAGTGGCAACGAGACGAAGAGGACCTGTAAGTTGGATCAATCATACTTCTTGCTTCGCCAGATACACCCCGTGGTCATTGACCTACGGCTAGAGTGACAGAGACCTTCCCGGGAGCTGATGGGCATATTCGTACTGTCCGTCTTCAAGCAAACGGAAAGGAATACGTTCGGCCTATCACGAAAATCTGTCCGATGGGGTTACTTGCTTCCAACAACACAGAAGACAATGAGGGTAAGACCTCATTGTGAGGCGGGAGGATGTTATGAAGCATTCCAGGTCACGTAAGCTCAAGTAAACAACCACACCTGGCCTGGCAGCTGCAACAGGATATTACCTATCTTGAGGGATTATGGGCAGGTGTTCAGGAGCATGATACACTTGCAAAGTAGTAAACACCAACAGGAAAACAGGAACATTACTCTCAGAGAACACTGAGAACCTGTCTATTGTAGATATTTTTGGTAATTGGATTATATTTTCACATGTGGACAGCTTGTATTTTATTGACATTTTTAATTGGATTACGTTATGTTTTTGTATAAATAGGGCTGAGTTTTGAGAAAAGATAGAGATTGAACTCGAAGTGAGCTGAGTTGTGTTCACAGCTCCAAATGTGTTCCTCTGACTTCCGAACAGAACTAAAAAGTAGGCTTTAAACAATTCTTTGTGCAGAGAAGGTAATGGTCAACACAGAAAACCAACTCAGCGCTGCTAGAAGCACACAAATATCGCGGCGAACAGTTAAATAGAAAGGCGTCTGTAACGGCAAAACAGACAACCATCATAACAAGCTACGTCAATCAATCAGTGAATCAATTCAACGGTTCAATCATTATGATCAATAAACTGGTGTACTAAGCGACGAAACACTAAAAGGAGGTAACGTGCAGCCGACAAAACTGCGACTGAAGTCAACATCATTAAAGCTTTGACCTTAACACAGTAACGGCGTTCCATATAGAGGCTGCAGCTAGACGATGATTCGGTGATACCTACCCTGCATTGTAGGAGAAGCCGCCATTGCCAAGAGGAGTGATATGAAATACGGAGCACCAGGACCAAGAACAACCATGTCTTCATGGGCTAACTCACTGCTTAGCCAAGCTACGCCATAAAACCACAAAAGTACATAAAAATACTCGGACCAACAAGACGACTATAATACCAAGGATAATATCGGTACTCCAAGGCCGATAAGATGAGCCACAACGCAAAACTCCGTACCTGAATATTCGCACCATATCCATAATGTCACGTATGAATCAGCAAATGGAAAGGCCATTTGTACCCATATGCTGGAAACTCGATTGGGGGCAAAGGAGAAAAACGAAGTCACTCGCGAAGGGAGATTAGGCAGAAAACCACACAAGTAATCAGAAGCAAACCATATCCAAGCCACCAATAAACACCATGTTGACAAGTCAGGATCTTCATACGTTGGGCTCAACAGAAAGAGTGAGCCATAGAATATTATCCACTCCTTGTGGGACCCGGTCTCCTCTGTAGGGTAGGATTGATAGCAGGAGCAAGTTGCGTGACCCACTCCTGGTGGAACCCTGATTCATCTACCATAAACCAAGGAAGAGCGGGAGTGAGCTATTTCATCCCTCTCCTGGTGGAGTCCATGCTCCCCTGCAATTTTGATGACACCCATGAAGCTTAATTGCACCAGTACTTGATCCTGCACCAGGTCTTCTATATACCCTTGATAGCTGCAGTGGGAGAGAGCTGACTGACCACTCCTGGTGGAACCCAAGCTCCCCTGCCGAATGCTCAACTGGGTAGATTGTAGTTAACAATTAACTGTAACCCAAGTCAAGTGTTTAAAGGTTGAGGCTGCTAAGACTGGTAAAAAACAAGATAGATCAGCGCTGAGGTACAGCCCTTCCTAACGTCTAGAGAAATGAGAATAAATATCATGGAAAACAAGCTAAAAGCAAAATAATCATACTCGGGGAGGGAGGGGTTTGACAGATCTCTTAGTTCCCCAAAGATTGTGTCGCGGAAGCCCATGTACTGCCACTGGTGCGGATGTAGATGGGTAGCAGTTCGACGTCCACCTACCCAGCACCTGGATAAGATGATCCGGGATGCCCACTGCTGCTACTGTTGTAGCTGCTCTAATTCTAAAACTGTGCGTATTGAAATTCCCTACCAAGCCTGCCTTACTAGTTAGAGATACAACTTCTCTCCGAACATCTAAGCAAGTCAGAGGTGCGCCATTCTGATGGATGAACAAAGGTCCTTGTTGAGAGCCTCTAAGTTTAAGGTAGGCAGCCAGTGCCAAATCTACATAATGCTTACCTTTCCACTTCATCCCTAAGTGGTAACGGTCTTCAAGACGGATAGGCAGTAACCGATAGGCCGATTTCACATCAAATTTAGATACGAGGCAACCAGGGCCTTTATCCATGATGCTGCCTATGGCCATGGCAATACCCTCATACGAGACTCTAAATGACTCATCCTAAAAACTTGCATGTACGGATGCCCCCATGCGGAAGGACAAATCCAAAATAATACGCAGCTTGTCTGAATTTGACTTAGGGATCACCCCAAATCTGCTTATATGTAAATTATCAAGGGGTGGGACATTAAACGAGCCAGCTACTCTTCCTAGACTTACCTCCTCCACTACAATCAGTGACAAAATATTTTGGCAAAACATCGAGATACAACCTCCCACACCCTCCCCCAAGAATCAATGTTTGTCTGTAAGCTGCATCTCAAAGGAAACATTGATTTGGGGGCAGGGGGTACCACGTAGCTGTTTCTGACAACTTTTGGATGGCTTTTGCCAAATATTTTGTCACTGATTGTAGAGTTTGATATGACTAAGGATGAAGATTGTGACAAAACCAAGTTAGACTCGCCGAACACGCTGATGACCGGGTGAAAGAGATCGATGACGTTTCTTACCCTTACCTTTCGAATCGTCGCTGGACTTCAGGGGCTGACTTCTGAGGTACGGATCGGACACTGCAGGGTGGTTGCCACGGCAGCAAACCCACTTGTGGAGCCTTGTGGAATCAGGGGAAGAGCCTCCTCCAACCCGTCTTTGTTGAACGCGTAGAAAAACTGGGCAGACACATTCGGCGGAGGACGACTAGATGATGATTGCGGAGGTGTGCGGCAGATCCATAGTGTGTTGTCCAGTGCGCCCTACTTACCTCGATTTCGCGTCTTTTTACGGAAACAAAGATCATACTGTAACCACTAGGTGGTGGGACCCTGTTCTGCAAGATTAGAAATGAGCAATTTTTTTTTCTATGCATATTACAAGTACAACATTTACAAGAAAATTCACAAAATAAAAATACGTCACCTAAATAAAAACTATCACCAAAAATAAAATAAAACGTTGACCCTTGATGCAAAGTGCAATTTTAGCACTGCTAGGGTGCAACTTGTCCGCAACGGACAATAAGAAAAAGACGACTCAAAGAGAGTATATGAACGCCAGCAGAATGACAAATGATAAAGAATCACTTATTTACAGACGCTTTGTCTCAAGAACAAGTGTAATAGTGGCAAGAAGAACCACCTTATTGGTTGATTCACTTTCATCACTATGCCAATACAATAGAATTCGACAGGCATCTGCTTCAGGCAGAGCACTCAGAGAATGTCCTAGTACAGCTGACACAGTACCTAGTAGTTCAGTACGTTGAGCAGAAAAAGCAGGACATTCGAGCAAGAAATGAATGTATCTTCAACACCATCATTGGCTTCGTGGCAGAGAGAGTCACTTGTGTCTACAAAATTGTGTTTGAACCTATGTGCACGCAAGTTACTAAGCCCCACGCGTAGCTGACTTAAAAAACATCAAGCCTACAGGATGGTGCAAATTAAAAATCTGTTTGCCAGTAGGACGAATTATCTTAAAGGAGTCAAAGCTGTTTACTTCAAGAAGCAATGTTTCCAAATTTTCCCAAGCCATAAAAGCTGCTGGGAAAAAAGAGGATTCATAAAACGGCATGTGAAATATGTATGACTCAGTCTATTCCTCAATGAGTAAGAATGGGTCACTTTTTATTGCACGATTGTATTCAGATAGTTAGGTGAATTACCTTTCAGAATTTTCCAAAGCAGGAACAATCTTCTGGCACACCTACGATCGTGTAATGTTTCCCAGCCCAACTGCTCATAAATCTTAATTCTTGATGTTCCCTTCCTTAAATTATTTAAACCTCCTTGCTTCCAGGTACCTGTTATAGCCAATTCTGCGCATTATTGCTGAGACTCTAACTTTCCTGAGGAACTACTGCCGCACTCAGAGCGATATATTACATCTGCGTAGTCAAAATATGAGCGTATATAGAATTTATATATAACCTCTAGACAACTTCTAGATACAAACCTCCGATACTTCTTTATAAGTCCAATACATTTTCTTGCTTTAGAGATGACCGATGAAATGTGAGAATTAAAGGACATCGAGAATAAGTCCTAAATGCTTTGGCAATCCATTAAAAGTCAGTTTAAGATGGAATACTGAGCGTTTTTTTTATTGAGAAAAACACTTCTACAGCTTGTTTCTTAGGATGAGGATCAAAAGCCATTTTCCACTGCCCAGGCCCAGATTTCGACCAAATATGAGTCGTGCATAAGATCATTGTAAGACGTAACAACTGAAAACAAAGAAACTACATCTGCAAAAAGTCGACCATCTGACTTGAAATCAACTATCAAATCATTTATATACACCAAAAACAACAGGGGACCCAAGATTGACCCTTGAGGTACACCTGTGCATTAAGTTTACTCCAGGAAGAAGAACTTCCGTTGACTATAACTCTTTGGTAACGATTCTGGAGGTAATCACTGAAGAAAGAAAGTAGCTGGCCCTTTACTCCAAGGATTTCAAGCTTAAACAGTAGCCCTTTATGCCATACCTTATCGAAGGCTTTTGAGATTCTAAGAATATTGCCCTCACATCTAGTGGGGGGTATATGCGTCAAATGCAGTGTATATCTCATGTGAGATTGCTAAAAGCTGATTGATTGTTGAGTCCTTTCTTCTGAACCAGATTTTTTATCAGTTAACAAATCATTCGACGATAGATGTTTATACAAACTATCATACACAAGCTTGTCAAATATTTTGCCAAATGTATAGGCAATAAACTAACAGGATGATAGTTAGCGATCAGGTTTCGTTCCCCTTTCTTATGAAGAGTAACGACATTCGCTCGTTTCCACATGTTAGGAAAAGCTCCCAATCGAATAGAATTTCGAAAAATAATTGACAATGGAAGCACCAGCGAACCATCTAAAAGTTTTATAGCACGAATAGAAATGTTATCGAAACCATGAGTTTTATTGACGTTGAGTAACCTGATTATTTTCAAAACTTTTTCCTCGGACATTTCTACCATATCAAGTACTGAACTCGTCAAAACATCTACAGCACGTAACGAACTACAATCGTGGCAAACAATTCCCGGACAAACATGATTTGCGACATAAAACAGTCCCCTCTCCCCCTGTACAGTGTTGAGAAGTTCCTCTCGCAGCCACACTGACTTCTCACCTATTTCAACATTAAATGGGGGAAGGGGACAAGCCTGGAAACCCCTGAATCAATGAAACTGCACATGTTCTTCAGACATTCACTTTTTCCGGGATATTTTTTGCCGCGATTGTCTAAATTTCAAACGAAAAAAAATGAAAAGGGAATGGGTACAAAACCATTTCTAGAATTTCCAGAAGCATGTTTGAACCACTCAGAAGCATGAAAGTCATCCAAAAGTATATTGCTTCAAACAAATATTCTGGTTAAGCACACTACAACATGAAAACCCATATCACACAAGAGTCAAGACAACAGTACATATGCATTGGGTAGAAAACGGTAGTTTGAGCATTAAAATGTAGATGGCATGTATTCAATTGTATTTTTGTGTTCAACACACAAGCATAGTTTAGAAGTTTAGCAGTTTTTCGATAAGCTGAGGTATGAACTGTACTGTACATGCACCGAGCCAAAGCCCTTGACTAGCAAAGCTTAAGTGTGTACTGTCACAGTACACGCCTGCTGTTAGTAACACTATCTACTAGCAGCTCTTTACTAAGAGTAGGCGTCTACTGTACAGTACGCAGCCACGTCTTTGACTAGCAAAGTGTTTACGGTAACAGTACATGCCTGCTGTTAGTAATACTATCTGCTAGCAGTTTTATACTACGAGGAGGTGTGTACTGTACAGTACACGGTCACTGTCTAAGCCCGTTACTAGCAAAACGTGTACTGTAACAGTACACGCCTGCTGTTAGTAAGACTATCTACTGGTAGTTCTTCAGAAAGTACAAGATTTTCAAATCTGGGACTAACAAGCTTTTGATGCCCTTTCCTCTACATATACCTAGGTACATCTTTTTCCACCACTGGATCACCACATATGGGAGTAGTTATAACTGCTCATTGATAAATTAGAGATTTGAAATTTCTTACATACATTTTCAAAAGCCCCTTTCCATAAACCACGCCAAACTCGTACGCAGTTTTAGCTATCGCAGGACCCTTAGCTACCTACCTAAGAAAAAGAGAATACAACCTGGTGATATTTAGTCTTAAATAACAATCAAAATCATAGGACATGTGAATGCAGTCACGGA
>JAOBRC010792004.1:0-17153 GCA_027575255.1 Scolionema suvaense | reverse complement strand
TGGAAAATTAAGACAAAGCTGAGAACTTTTGGACTCAGGGTTGGCTGAAATTTTGAGAATATGACTTTTTTTGCATTCAAAAAGGTAAATAACTTCACTTCTACTCAATGAAATCGTTTTAAATTTCGTATTGGAGCTCTTTATTTGTCCATTTACGCACAACGCCCAGGTATAATAGGCCCCCTTAGCAAACTCGAGTCTTGCAGCTTTGTTTTTTTCCCCGGACACATTGGCAGTATTTCGGTCCACTTTTCGTCCATCCAAGCTTACATCTTGCTCGTTTGATTGTCGATAAACAATTCTATGAGGTACGCTGTCGCCAGATTTTCAGAAAATATGGCATAGTTTAACTACGCTGCAACCAAGCAAGTAAACGCAGCGAGGTTGGGATGTGAACAGACCAGTCATGGTGGTTCATAAAACATGAAGAAAAAATAGCAAGTTCAGTTTACTGCAATGATGGTATCTCTAAATACATTGTACAACTAAACGAAAAAAACGATACTATATCTTGATAAAGTTTGCAGCGAATGCACTGTACGTGAAATGACCGAGAAATTACTAATGCTCGATCTACCCTTTATAAGTAATTCAGTAATAAAGCATTCCTTGCTTGCATGCTTCGAATGAGCATGGGTCCTTCAAGCGGTTTCTGTCCCGAAGCGATCAGAAATCATAGTACGTCTGTAGATAACTTCATGTACGTAAAGCCATGTGTAGATTTGATATGAAATTGATAGCACGGTCATTAAGTAATTCATATGTTAGTTTTCCTCTGCTTTGGTCTGCTGATGGACTTGAAACTCAGCACTGAGATGCGGAAAAACAGCAGGTATGGGCACCAATACATAAAGGAAATATATAAATTTAGCACCTTTTTCAGGGTTTTCCAAACTTTCTGATGCATTGGTACTTTTTCAAGTGCAGTGAAGCGGTTGTGTCATATTTTTGTGATTTTAAATCATATGAAAAATCTCTGACCTCCGTTCTCCCGTGGAGGGAGGGGGGAGGGTTGTTGTGTGACGTTGACAACGAGAAGACAGTAAGGGAAAGACAACTATGTTAAACTGTATAAGAACTTCTTGGCAGCACTAAGACCAATCTATATATAACACGTCTTACACCTAGCTCATACTCATTCCACATCTTCTTCAATACCAGTCACATGGCTTCAAATACAAATGGGGGGTTTTCCCAAACAACCAATCAATATAGACATGCATCACAGGCGCATAAGGCGCTCTTTCAAAACACAACAGGGTTCACTTAACGCATATGCCATACGGGGACGTGCGGCCACTAAGGATGGGTACGACTCACTAAAATTCCCTAAACATGGGTCGATTTTTTGTCTCATCTTGCATAGAAGTACCTAAAAACCAACAAATAAGGCATTTTTAATTAGTAGAAAGGCAATATTCGGCAATTTACACTCATAATTTACCAAAACTTTGCCTGCGGCGCCAAGATTGCCGGCGTAGCAGCTTGTTAGTACTTCACGATGCTTCATTAAACATGGGTCGATTTTCAATTTGGGGGCCGCACGTCCCCTTCACTTTACAAGTCGAGTACACGAGTCCGATCTCCAACTTCCAACCTCCACATTTACAAAAGCCCGTAACTCTATATATTAGCGAGTTACCTCAGATTTGAAATGGCAGCTCTTGTTTTCCCGCTACACCATCACGAAGTACATTTTGTAAACATTGTGTTCTTTTATTCTTCTTCAGGGTTTCATTGGAGCACGTGTGGGGAAATTGTTAACACGTCAACATGGCTAGCTGCAATAAAACGAACTCTTCAACTTCCACGGGTAATACTTTCAAAACCATCATCAACGGGAATGTAGGAACATATGTGAATGGTGATATACATTTTGACAACGGAATTCATATTTGAGGGACGGTTCCAGACTCAAACATGTCACATCTCGGTGAGTAAAGTCATATAGCTATACCGAGGATTTGGTTATACCTCTGATGTTGCTTTTAGGTTAAAACTGGCAGTATTTTTTTTTATAACAAATAGAAAATTCGAGATGAAGTAATGGAGAAGATGGGGCTGTTTTCACGAAGTCCTCAATCCCGGACAAAATATATTGGAATTTTGGCATTTTTCTACTGCCACCCCCTCTCCCCCATTTCAATGTTGATTTTTCATGGCTCCATGACCTCCATAACCATGCTTTAAGTCAACATTGAAACAGGTGGGCTGGGGGAGTGACAGAAGTAACATGACATTCAGAAAATCTTTGTTTGTTCCAAATATTTTGTCCGGGGTTGCTGGTCTTTTGTCTCACAAACAGGTACCGCTTTTGTTTGGGAGGTGGTTGGCAGGGAACCACGGAGAACTTAATTTGTAAATTTGTCTCTCCAAAGTGAATCAGTCCCATCCCCCCAAAAAATGTTTAGATGCTTGTAACCATGCATTAAAGTTTCAAAATTTTGCAGCCGTTGTCAATTTCATTCTTTGCTTTTGTGATGACTACAGTTGACTCTCGATAACTCGAACTTTAACGGGACCTTAAAAAATGTTTGACCTATATCGAGAGTTTGAGCTTTTGAGCTGCTTGGTACAATAAGTTAAACAAAGAGAAAAAACACGCTAAGTCAATCTGGCTTCTACGTAACTGCTTTATGTGGAAGAAAATAGTTAAAAATTGGAAAAGCTAGACTTATCGAGACAAATTTGTCAGAGAGACCAGAAAACCTGTTCGGCCTACCCAGATGTTCCAAGTTTTGAGTATCGAGAGTCAAGTTTAGACCTCATGTGGAGAAAATGGTCCCTTCCTTAACCCTATCCACACCAGGGGAGCCATAATGGCTCTTCTAACAAACTTTTTGAATATCTTAAATTTAACGACTATAGCGAGAGTCATGAAACTTCGTGAATTTTGCTAAAATTTATTCCGGGGCATATTTCTGAAAAAAAAATTGGGCGGCTGCCACCTGCTAAGCGTGATGATGTCATTGTCCGAGTGTGGTAGGCTCAATTTTACATGCCAAAGGAGGAAAACGGCCGAAAATCAGGGTAAAAACAAATCTTTGGAAGAGTATACCATTATATTGATAGAGCAAATGATAGTAAACTCCATTATTTTGCTCTGGAATGTACTTTTCTCGCAATTTTAGAAAATCAACATTATTAGCATTTAACAAGCATGCTGCGTCATTTGGATGACGTCAGTAAAAACTGAGTGACGTCATCGATTAAATAATTATGCCAAATTGTATAATGACATACTTTATACATACCAAGTCTCATTAACACAGATTAAGTCATTCTGAAGTTATGGAGGGGGGGCATAATGCCCCCACCCGGGACCACCACCGCTAAAATGAACCCGGATAGGATGTGGATAGGATTAATTGCATGTTGCTTTGAAAAATGATGGATGTAAATTCCTTCAGGCGATGCAAAATTCAATAAAATCTTTATTGTGTGCAAGAAATTGAGAATTGGCTCACATTTGTCAGTCTTAAGAACAGAACTTCAGGAGTCATCTTGACTTCTCATCACATGGGTGGATGTCACGCAGCTCATTAATCCTGACTCTACATTATTTTCTTCCAGCTGAAAATGGATCTGGGCCGTCTTCATCTCATTCCATGACACCAACATCACCCCCACAACAACTTCAACCAACACAGACATCACTACTCCAATTACTCATGTTCCTGAATTGCTGCAAATTTATAAGCCCTAGTGGATGAAATACCCCCAGCATACTTTAGGTAAGATAACTGTTTATTCCACTAAAGGTACTGCTTTGAATCACTTTTCTGATACGCCTTTAGGAAAAAACATCAACATTTAACTCTTTGTGGTTGGATAATACACTTTCCTTTCTGCTAAGCATTGCTTTTAAAGTTTGTGGGCTTGGGCCTACTAGCCATACATCCTCGACCTTTCTAGGGTTAAGGATACTGTTTCAAATCTTACGAGCAGGGCATCCTTCATTAGTACAAAATCACAGAAAAACTTCTGTATATATGTTATAGTTGACTACCTATGCATTGTTGACGATACCACAATAAACACAGCGCTTGTTGCTTTATACTGTACCTGATATGGTTTTGCTGGTATTCTCGATTTTTTTGGACTCCCGCTTTAACGGAAGAGTCCTATAAAATGAGGTCTGTCCGTCCGTCCTTCCGTCACCAACGCATTTTCCCGGATATCCGCTCAATGAATTTTTCTGAAATTTGGTGTAAAGTTGACAATTCGTAAATGACGAAAAGTGATGGAGTGGGAATTTTGAAAAAAAATTTTGTTCAGCTTGCAGGTGGCAATTTATGCCCAAAAATGGACATTTTTGGTGGTTTTTAAGAATAGTTCAAAATCTGTTCATTATTTTTTTGTGGTTTCTGGTGTGAAACTTCAGGGCAATAGTGGTTATGCTGTGGACCACGTGTCATATCCGGGAAAACTCTCGTTCGGCTTGCAGGTGGCAATTTGTGCACGTCCAAAAAGGTGTTTTTCACGGTGATTTACGAAGAAGTTAAGAACTATTCATCCGATTCTTTTCACTTTTGGTGTGAATACTAGGGGCAACTGTACGTATGTTTTGATCCATATGCCATGTCTCCTGAAAATCTCGTTTGGCTTGCAAGTGGCAATTTTCGTCCAAAAATGGTGATTTTCAGGGTTGTTTCTACACGTGTCATAAACAATTAGTCTGTTTATTGTTATTTAGGGTGTGAATATTTCAGGCAACGGTACGCATGTTATGAACCGTTTGCCATGTCTTTGGACAATCTCGTTGGGCTTGCAGGTGGCAATTTATGCCCAAAAATGGTGTTTTTGATGTTCATCCGATTCTTGTCATTTTTGCTGTGAATATTAGAGGCAACTCCACGCATGATTTGAACCATATGGCATGTCTCTGGACAATCCCGTTTAGCTTGCAGGTGGCAATTTATGTCCAAAAATAGCGATGTCATGAGCGGTTAACCCTATCTGACGCGGGCTTTTTTGAGCTTCAAAAACGCGGGGGAATTTCTGTTCTAGAGTAGTTATGAAGCTAAAACTTGGTAGTAATTTATATCCAAAATGGTTTATCTGTTTATTGTTCTTTTTGGAGTGAATATTTGAGGCAACTGTGCGCATGTTATGAACCATTTGCCTTGTCTTTAGACATGCGAGTTTGGCTTGCAGGTGGCAATTTACGCAAAAAAAATGTTTTTCATGTTTTTTTCCAAATATGTCAAACTGTTCGTCTGATTCTTGTTATCTTTTTGGCGTGAATATTAGGCGCAACTCTATGCATGTTTTGAACCATATGCCATGTCTCCAGACAATCTGGCTTGGCTTGCGTGGCTACTTATGTCTTAAATGGGGGTTTGGAGGTTTTTTTTATGTCATCAACGGTTCATCTGTTTTTTTGTCATTTTAGGTGTAACTCTCTGCATACGTTATGAACCATGTGCGGTGTGGGGTGGTGTCTTAGGAAAATCTCGTTAGGCTTGCGGGTGGTAATTTACGTCAGAAAATGGCTATTCTCAGGTTTATTTTCCAAATGTGTCAACAATGATTTATCTTTTCATTTTTGGGATGGATCTTAGGGGCTATGTTATGACCCATGCTTTACATATCTTGGAAATATGTTGTTCTTCAGCATGCGGGTGGCAATTTATGTCAATAGTGGCTGTTTTAGGGTTGTTTCTATAATGTTTCAAGAACTCTTCCTTACAATTTTTTTATGTATGGTGCAAATCTTATGGCGTCCGTGTTCTCTTCTTTGACCTGATGTAGAGATTCTCAAGTAAGTTTGCGGGAGTCCACTAATTATGTGACTTGTTTTTCTTATTTCTAGTCTAGTCTCCTGATACAGAAGAATTGCAGGAAGATTGGGCACGAAAGTTTGTTCATATCTACATATCCGGCTGATGAATTATTTCTTACCGATGACGTGGTTTGCATATATTTCTATGACTTGTAGAAGAACAATTCTTAACCTACTCCAAAAATCCAAGTTGCACTTGGTTCGTTCGGTGAGGTGCCTTTAAATTGGTTTTCGAAAGCACCTGCTTTTAAAACAACAAATACCCATAAATTTAAATCACGAAGAAGCAGCATCAATCTTATTTTGGGCAATTAGATTTGACCTTCATTCACCAGATGTTTAGCTATCGAAATAGATCTTTTAAAGTTATTGGTCCTTAATCAAAAAACGTTCAGTGATCTGGATTAGCAGTAAAGGTTATTTTTAACCAAAATGGCAAATAAGCTTTTTTTCTTGTTACTCTGGGTTGAAAAGGCCTGGGTTGAAAAGAAATAGGCTTACAACTGCTTGAAGAAAGTTTGGAGGACTATTCTCCATACAGCTTCCAGGTGTTTGTAGTGCTACATATTGCAATAAACGCTCTTTTTGATAAGCAATCTTTCACTGGCAGCACGAGGTTCAAATCGTTCCGAAATGTTTAGCAAAAGCTAAGTTACAGCCTAGCCTGGACAAGGCCCAAAATATAAAAAATATAGAAAAACAAAAAGGTCGTAGTAATATGAAAAAAGAACTTTTTGCAAACAAACTATCACTTTCTTTTCTCGTTTCGGTTTGGAAGCAACTTTTAAACAACTAAAACTCGACTCGAAAAAAAGCGCCTCTAATGTTAAAATCTCGGCAAAGCCTCCCTGTGGTCAACAAGCAAAAGTAAGCAACAATCGAACCTGGGCAAGAGGAAAGCTTGTGTGACATCGAGGCTCGGACAAACATTGTGTTGCGTAGAAAAAAGAGTCGTGTTTTGCATGCTTTTTGCGAATGAGTTTATGTCAATGTGGTAGTCGTTGTTAATGTTCTGTGGTAGTGCTCAGTTTCCTACCCTTTACTTAGATATTTATCTTGTTGTGGTAGTACCAATGTGTGTCAATGATGGCAAAGTAGTGCGTTATTTGTTCGTCCTGAAATTTCTGCTGTGTTCAGTCAAGGAGGCTCTTCCTTGGTTCAGTGAAGTAAAGGAGATAGAAAGTAGCGAGTGCGGTTTTGTTTTCCCTGTTATGACGTTCACCCAGGTACCAAGAACGAACAATCTCGAACATAGCATTTGGCCCCTCATACTATCTGGTAATCTTTGGCATGATTCACCTCATAATTCTCATTTCACTGCTTGCTTAATGACAGACTTACCAATATATTTTATCCAAAATTGAAGGCCTTGTAGAGACCTTTGCAGGCAACAAATCCTGAGGTGAATTCAGGACCGTCCTTGTAAAGATCTTTGTATTCTCTCTTCGGGCTATGGCGTAGGATGGGCAAAATAAAGGGCACAACATACTATCTAACCAGTGTGAATAGCCATCTCTATCATTGCAGCCCCCTTCCTGCCCGTCTCCCGCCTGCAATGTTAGGTCAAGACTTCTACAATATTGCACTAAATAGCATATGCTACGTTGGAGCACAATCGTGAAAGGCTAATCCTCTATTTCCTCAACATTGGAGCTTGTTTTTGAGGTAGCATTGGCAGATTGATTTTTTGTGCACTATCATTTTGTATGGGATTGTGACAAAGAAATAATTCAGAATTTATCTTTGTCTTTAATTTTATTTCAACACTATGGAAAATAACAGAACCGTTCCAATATGATAGTTCAACTTGATGAATCATTTTGTGGTATTTTTCCTTCAGCATGTGATATGGTAAATGCAGTAAGAAAGTATTGCATTTATGATACGGTTGATAAAAAATGTTGGCATTTTATAATGCTGAACACTTTTTAATGAATTTGTGCGCATAGTTCTTACTATTTTATACATCGAACTGATTGTTTTTTATGTGTGGACATTTTTCACGAACCTGTTTCGAAAATGAACAGGACTTCTTGTACGTATTAAAACTTTTACGATATCAAAACTTTGTGGACTAAACTTGCCTCCAAATACACACTCTAATACATTCTTACACGCTATTAAGCAAATAGTCAAATATTGCAATGCTGTGTTGTTGCATTACTGTTGTCTACGTTTTAGAAATAATGCATTTTTCGGATTGGCATTTATTTTCCTCCTGGTCTAAATAGCAAAAGTTAATTTCCTAACTCCAAGTGTTTATGCGTCTGTATATAACCAAAAGCGAATTCCACCAACATTTAGAGTGCAAAATTTTATCACCTGACGGTAGCATATTTGTCATACGTGCATGCATATCCCATTATTATGTATATATTTAATGCATTCCTTTATTTATATGGTGGTTGCGATGACTAATTATTTTTGTAAAGTGACACTGTCGATAAT
Organism: Scolionema suvaense; assembly: GCA_027575255.1. Lineage (NCBI taxonomy): Eukaryota > Metazoa > Cnidaria > Hydrozoa > Limnomedusae > Olindiidae > Scolionema > Scolionema suvaense. The sequence continues at coordinate 8,920 of JAOBRC010792004.1, read as the reverse complement.
ACATTTGCAGTTTTTCGTATGCATATGTATCCTCTATAGCATACTATTTCCATGACCTCATACCACTGGTTGATTACTAAATGGCAACTTATTCTGAACGTCACTTTAACCCAATTCATGAATTCGTGAAGGGGGGTGCAAATTTACCCCCGCCTTCAGAAATGGCCAAAAATAAAAAAAAACGAGGGCGCCGTAGCTATCCGAACAAAATTAACTTGAGGTGAATCTTTGCAAAGTTTGCCTCAGTTCAGGAGATATGGGCTATTTTTCAGGCAGTGGTCTCAGTTTTTCTTGCTATCCCAAACAAATCCTTCTACAAAAAATTGGGATATCTTTAGAACTACTCATTCAATTGACATGAAATTTGGTCAGTGACTTTCTATGCGTAAAAGCAATAGTTGCTGCGAATTTTAGAAAAATCAGGCCTAGTGACGCCATATCATGGTAAGCGACTTTTTTAATTAATGCATAGTTAATGACGTCATTGTACAAAAATCACATAATTTATACACATAAATTTAGCTTTTTCAGACACTCCCACGTGAGAGATTTAAAACGAATCATCAATGACTTCCCTAGGATGTTATATTACTTTGAAAATAGTACCCATTTTTTGCTGACAAAAGTGATGACGTCGGCAATTTGGAAGGGTTTGCACCGATTCTTCAGATGAAATTTTAGAATTTACTAAGGGTGACATGTTTATGGTACTTTAAGGTCCTTAAACCAGAAAGTAACCCTTTAATAATAGGGGAGTTGTGGGCACTCTTCACTCATCGGGTTAATAAGAAAACATTTTCGAACGGAGTGATAATGTACTGTATTCGTGTAAAAAAAATGCTTCAAAAGTAAAAATTCGTGCTTTTAAAAATCTATCATTTTGAATCCTCTCTGCCTAAAAATCTTGTTGTTTTCAAAAATCTGTTCTTTTGAAAAACATCCCTGGCAAGAATTCATTTCCAGATATAGAAGACTTCAATAACGGAGGTATGCAATTGAAAGTTTATTGGTCGAGCAGCGTATCTTCTCTCAATTTGTCAAACTCAGCTACTTCAGCTACCGCAGAAAAAAGCCGGATGATGAATACGAACACGAGTTTGAATATCATATCGTTCTTCAATAAAACATACCCATTACAAGGAACGTGACGCAAAAAAACATAATCAAGAGAAGAATACAACAAAGCCCATACTCTAGCATGGGCACTAAACATATAAACCTATAATTAACTTTTATAAGTTCCACTCCAATGGCTATCTTGCTGCACGAAGAGTTTAGTAAGTTTAGATGTCAAGGAGACAGGAGAAGGCTTCACTTGATGAAAGTTAGGTAGGACCTGTATTGTAAGGGTGATATTAAATTGCATATCTTTTCAAAGAGTGTGTTCATAGTCCTTTATTGAAAAGTATTCGGTTAAAATTGTGTGCCTTCAACAAATCTGATTGCTGTTGGCCTAATGTAACTTAAGGGAAGAAATTTTCGCAACAAGAAATTTTTGCCGGAGAAATTTTTGCGAATTGATCTCTCGAAAAGTGCGTTTTTCGCGGAAGAAATATTCGCGAATCAAACGTTTTATACGAGTTTCGCGGAAGAAATTTTCGCGAACTGAATCAAAGAAAGAATAGTTAATTATCAGTTTTTTCAAATCAAAGCCCAGTTATACTTTCCTTGCTCGATCATTGGGAAACTGTCAAAAGAAGTACGACTAATTGATCTTTGTCTAGAATTTGACCAAAAACAATCGAATTTCACGAGACTTTTTCATGAATTTCCTCTGGCAGTAATTTCGCGGAAGAAATGTTCGCGAGTCAAATGTGTTACATGAGTTTTGCGGAAGAAATTTGAAGGAAAGATAAATAGACAGATAGATAGATATAGATAGACGTATGAATACATATAAAAGAAGTACCAATTAGGCATCAACTTATGCCCATGGTTGTCTGAAGCAAAAATTAGAAGGACAGCAGGAAAAGTCAACAGAAACATCTGTCTAAAGACCTCATCAAAGCTTCCAGTGATAGAGACGTAATGATGTATAACCATGAATGGTGAAGTACTCGAATCTTCTATTGAAATGTGGGCGATGCATTGAAAATGGCCGGCATCGCTACATGCAGACATGTATCTACGTTTAGTCACCGACCTTAGCCCTCGTAAGGTCATCCTCCGCAAAGAAGAACTCATAAGTGCAGCTTGTTGTGGTTCATAGCCATACATTCCAAGCCTGGGTGACCCAAAACCCGGAGACTTGGTTGGTTGGTTGTGGAGGAAATTTTGAAATTGAGTCCTCCAGAATACCGGAAAATGCAATTCCCAAGACCGTTTCTAAAAATTAACGCTAAAGTTGAAATGTCGCAAGACCATATATGGAGATTACAAAATTATCGACAGAAAGTGATCGTCATTAATTCATTCTTGGCGCTCTGGAAAGACATGTGCAAACGACGAAAGAGCAAAAACTAAAAGAAAGTTTTGTACTTGATTGCACCAATTTATGATCACCAAAAAGTATCCACTATTCTGGAATTATCTTATGCACAGTTATGGCAGAGCGTGTGCAGTTCCTGTTTTTTTTTTTGCGCATTCGCGGAACTTGCTTTTGACGCACAAGAGTTCGAAGTACACACGTTACAAAATTAGTGGCCATTCACAAACTTAATTAAGAGTCTATGCGTTTGATAAAAAAAAATGAAACATAAGCCATAAGATTCACATCACAAATGACAAAAAAACTGAAGCGTTCCTGAAATATTTTGAAAAATAGCTGTTCTTGCCGTAATTTACCACACACCCTGAACAACATACTCCCAAGATATCAGGCATGGGCTCAGATATGACACATGATCAATAATATAATACTATTGCTCTGAAGGTTCACACCAAAAGTTCTAAAAAGTAACGAATGAATCTTGAATTGTTTTGAAAAAGCTATAAAAATTGCCATTTTGGGCATAAATTGCCACTTGTAAGCCAAGCAAAAACGTTTTTCAAAATTCCGGCTCCATTCGTTTTCTTCAAAAGAAAAATCAGAAAAATCCATTGAGCAGTTATCGGGGAATAGGCTTGGTGACGGACGGACAGAAGGAAGGATGGACGGACCTCCTTTTATAGGACTCGATCGCAAAGCGGGACTCCAAAAAGGCAATTCCGTTGCACAGGTTTTTATAAAGCATTGGATTCGGATTCGTAATTGGCATATTTGGTAGAGGTGTTGTTATGGATTTCTTCTTCCAACTTGTTGTCCGATCTAATTTCAATGATGTCTGTGTTCGCGTAATGTAAAACGTAAAACCATGGACATTTAATGTAACGTCCATGGTAAAACACAGGGGTACGATTGAACCAGAAATGACTCCTAGTGGTAAGCAAATAAGCTGCAAAAGAGACAGTGAAGGAAGTGATGTAAGGTATTTCGTCTAAAACTGGGAGCATGTTTTCTTCAGTGGGAGACCGAGAGGATGACCTCAAAACCGGGACACTCCCTGGTAAATTGGGAGGGTTGGAATGTAAGCATAGCTGATCAGCTGAGTTCTATCAAATGGTTTCATAATAATTGGGATGCTGAGGTCCAGCCAAAAGGTAAAGTGACGTCATAAATTTCGCACCGAAATAGGTGGTGAAATAGGTAAAATGACCACTATTTTTTTGTGTATTTGTAATCGTATCTAACATCTCTTCAGAAAAAAGAAGAAACAATCCTGCTCAAAAAAAATTTCAGAAAATTGGAAACGTCGGCAGAAAAGGTCCAAATGTATGAAAATGCCGGACAACTGCATTTATAAGTCAGCATATTATATGAAATTCTTTTACCAAAATAACTGATAGGATTTACTGTCGAGTCGAGTAATTCCACCAAGTTTGTCACGAAGAATCTTGGGACATTGTGGACCAAAGCTCTTAGGACTCGAAAATGCAATTTCCTCCTTTATCATACGGCGCCGTAGACAAAGTGATATTTGGGAAACACAGCATTTAGAATTCAAACTGTACTCCAAGTAAGTTATAATGCATTCTGATGCCAGTCAAACTGGCTTGGGAGCGACTTGTAAAATAAATGGAATTCCTCGAGTGCGTCAAAGGAATTTTAAAGCATGGGAACTATAGCAAAGCTCCTCCTGGAGAGAATCGAAAGTAATCTCGCGTTCTGTTGATTCCTTCGCAAAACCTTTGGAAGCTCGAACAATTTTGTGACAAACTGATAACTTTGCAGCGGCACAAATTGTCAATAGGGGTAGTAATAACAATCATTTGCAGGCCTTGGCATTGGACAAGCAAAATGTAAATCTGAAAATAGAACAGATACCGAAGAACGAAAACTAACGGACTGATAAATTAGTAAAAACCATAGATTTTGACGACTGGGTTATATCAAACCACATTTTCCAGAAGTTGGGTCGGTCATGGGGTCCGTGAAGTGCAAACGCTTTAATTCATGGTAATAGTCTCCAGGCACAGAAGCAGTTGATGCCTGCAGCCAGGATTGGTCGGGGGAGAATTTATGAACGGAACATCATCAAGACTTATAAGACTTACTTTGAGCGATGGGAGGAATTGTGTGATCAATATGATGGAGTAAGTCCTCTTCCTGCTGAGGATGCACACATAGTATTGTTCCTAATTTGTCTGATTGTTGATCTGATTTAATCTGAAAGTCTGTTATTCAGTTTGCTCTGGTATTCATTCCGCGTTCTATGCTATAAAATTCTACAATATCATTCATTCCGCGTTCTTTGCTATAAAATTCTACAATATCATTCATTCCGCGTTCTATGCTATAAAATTCTACAATATCATTTGTGGATATGATGCAGGTACTTCAAACCTATACAAGCTTGTCTTTGAGACATCAAAAGAATTGGCTGTAATCCTAGTAAAAGAAAAAGTCCATGTAGGCAGAAACCATACATATAGCATATTTGTTCACTTAGGTGGCAACCAAGCCGACTTTAAAAATTTGAGAACTTTTCTTCTGTGCGTTCTGTCATTTTCTGGATTTTTGCGTTACAGCGAAGCTGCAAATTTAACACGTTCTGATGTGGTTGTAGATAGCTCATATGCAAAAACTTTTATTGAAAAGTCTAAGACAGATGTTGACAGGGAAGGTCATTGGATATTGCTAGATTAGAGTACCCGCCATGTCCAATAGGAATTTTGCTTAAGCATATTCTCCAAGCGGATATAAGCAAAGACTGTGGAAGTACATAGGTAGGTCATCGTGGGTAGAAAAGTGACGAATTTTTTCGAAGGTGACGAAAATTTTGTCCGACTATGCCCCACAAATAGTTTTGTCCGACGAAAAATTTTGTCCAAAACAAAATTTTAAATTTACCTACCTAAAATTTGTTTTCCCGATTATGAAGTAGGTCTTCATCAACTATTCAAAAATTAGTTACTTTCTGAAGACCAAAAGTTTTTGCCAACAAAATCATTTCACCCACAAAGCATGAAAGAACCATTTTTCTTCGCACCGAAAGTTGAATGAAATCCTCGATGAAAATTTGATAATGATGCAAAACACACCAATGCAACCAAATAAAAGTGTTATAGATTTTATGTGTATTGACATATTTTGCTCAGAGAAGTCCATAAATAAGAAAAATTGAAATTGGACTAAATTATTGGTCGGACAAAATTAGTTGTCGGACAAAAGTGACGAAATTTTCGGAGGTGACGAAAATTTTGTCTGACGAAAATTTTGTCCGACATTGTTTTGTCCGATAAGGTACAAAGCTTCCACGCAGGCGGTACAACCGCATCTGCAGACATGGGTCCCAGATAGATTGATTCAAAAACATGGGAGGTGGAAGGGCGAGCAAGTTAGGAATCAGTATATATCAGAAAATCTGTTTCAAAAGTTGAAAGCGTCTGAAAATCTCGAGATCAAACACCTTTCTCTTAGTTTATACGCCAAGACGACTCGACTGCCACATAATACATTATGTTTTTTGATCTCTGTAAGTGCGTAGCAGGGAAGGTGATAAATAAAGTTATTCTCGTTTTATCTCGACAATTAGAGAATAATTGCATATATCACGTGGCTCTGGAGACTTTTGACAATAGATTAGTGACCTGTTATGCAAATTATTACGCTGCAGAGCAGCCATTATGAATCGCCACGTAATCCAGTGGGCTTAAATGTGTCAGCATGGGCTGTGACACCTTCATACCTCGTTTGCTACACAAACAGCACGTTTAGGTATTTTATTAAAACAGTAATAAATATGTGAAGATGAGAACGAGCTGCGCTCATTGCTATGGTAGCTTAAAAATGAAAAGAAGAGAACGAGCCAGGGTGGCCTAAAAAGTGTGGAATAAAACTACGAGAACGAGCCTTCGAGCTCATTGCCAGGGTGGCCAAAAAAGGGTAGAATGAAAAGATGAGAAGGAGCCTTTGTGCTCATTGCCAAGGTGGCATAAAAAGTGTAGAACAAAAATAAGAGAACGAGTGTTTGAGCCCATTGTCATGGTGGCTTAAAGGGTTTAAATTGAAAAGACGAGAACGAGCTTCTGTGCTCATAGCCATGGTGGCTTAATAATGAAAAGAGTAGAACGAGCCTTTGTGTTCATGACGATGGTGGCTTACTGCTATAGTGATAAAAATAGAACATAAGATGAAGATGAGCCTTTGTGATCATGGTCTTACTCATAGCATATCGGTTGAGTGGAACACTTTTCCTGTTTGTCACTTATACCATATTTTCTCTCTTTTATGTGGTGAACGAGTCGATGGATACTCTTCAATGGCAACCGGACTCATAAGAAGAGCACTACGGTTGTGAGCTGTCACTGTTTCCTCCAAAACTACCATGGAATTTCTGCATTGACTTCACCTGAACCAAAAGTTTCGTCTTTCGGCTCCACCACCTCAAAAGGTAAAATAATATCAACGCAACTAATTCTCCTTCCGAAGTTTCACGGCTTTCCCTCCGATCACGGCGCAAAAAAAAAAGAAGACGGATCTGAGGTTTTCGCCCAGTTGCTTCAATGATCTTTTTCTGTTCAAGTGACGGCTTCACACCCTACGGCTTCATCAAAGCGTCCATGGTCGGTCCCAACAGTGTTGTTTTTTCCAAAGTGTTCTCGAAAATCGAACGAAACAATTGATGTCTTTGCTTCGTAACAGTCGTGTCATGGAATTATCCTTTGTGGCCCTTTGTGTTTGTATATACGTTATTCGCCAAGAGAGGAACAGCGCCAAGACGACTCCACTGCCTCATAATAAATTACGTTTTTTGATCTCTGTAAATGCGTAGTGGGGAAGGTGATCAATAAAATTATTTTCGTTTTATCTGGATAATTAGAGAATAACAATGTTTAGAAGTCTCTTTTACCACTTGGGTAACTTACATGGTCGCTAGATGGTAGGAGGAGCATTAAAGAGGCGGGGGTTGTGTAACGTGTCAATCACGTCCTACACTAGATACTATCTGCTCTGTTGAAATCTCTTGTTTTGTTCCTAGACAACGTGGATTTCAACGAACAATGTTCAAATGAAACACTAACGTTTAAAAGGTGCATGATCTTTCAAATGATGCTTTATAGATGACGACTTGTTCCAGATAGAACCTCTATGAGAGAATAGAAGAGGAAAAACGTAGTAGTCCGCGCAAGACAGCTATTGTCTTCGTCAAATTGTCTCCTTCGCCTTCGAATTCGCCGTGCCATAAGCATTGGTTTGCTTTTGTTTAGAACAAGGCACCTTATCGCATTCTCTTTTGACAACAAATGGCTCACGATAGAGGTGTTCTTTGTGTGATGAAATTGCCCTCATGAGCAACTTCAATTACATGGTAAAAAGCGTTTTTTCGGTAAACTTTGTGGAATAAGGCTTTTCTAAGTTGGCGAGGCGAGAAAGGAGCCATCTAACTACTACATAAACCTCTTGGACAGTGGACATCTTTCTATATTCTTGATCGAACGTTGAACAAATCAAGTTCTGCATTCGACCAGAAACGTAAGGCTGTGCTCTAGATCACGTAATGAAGCACCTCAATAGTGTACAGGTGAGAAAAGCCTCATGTGACTCTCTTATGGGAATTCTTTGAAACCAAACGGCATCAGGAACGTCGGAGAACTTACTTGAAGAAAGCTTCTCTTAAATCAAGTCGTGTTACTTGACTCTTTTGAAGGTATCAAAACACACCCTGATGAATCAGTGTATAGAACCTAATATTTCTCAAAATGATCCATCTAGAGCCGATGAGCGCATGACGTAATGCATCACAGGTGTAGTGCTGGATCATAAGTCGATTACTCGATCAATAGTCGACTACTACTGGGTTTCGTTGATCATTTTTTCCAACGACCCCATTGAAGGATATCTTTTGCTGATTCTAAAAGATTATGTTCTACTCCATTCTATTCTATTTGTCACTGATATCATAAGAAATATACTGAGGGTGATGTGGAGGTCTGCCAAACTGCCGAAGTCGGTTACTGCTCTTCTCTCCACACAAAGATGCTGAGAAATTACTGAATCCCTACCCCTCTCAATCTTTAGGGATTCGCGCTAACCAGCCGGAGCGAGGCTCTAATCTGGAACCCGTCGTAGTTTACTAGTCAGACACGCAACCAACAGTGCTAACCAGAGTTCTAAAGATTCAAGCGATTGTTGATTGGTCATTTCCCACAGCTGTGAGCTACTCTAGGGCCCCATCTCGACATGTAAAGTGACAGGGACGTGTGGCCCCCAAATCGAAAATTGACCCATGTTTAATGAAGCATCGTGAAGTACTAACTAGTAGATCAGACAATCAATCTTGGCGCCGCAGGCCAAAATTTTGGTAACTTATGAGCGCAAATTGACGAAAATTGCCTTTGTACTCATAAAAGATGCGTTCTTTGTTTGTTTTAAGGTACTTCTACGCAAGATGAGACAAAAAATAGACCCATGTTTAGGGAATTTTAGTAGGTCGTACCC
>JAOBRC010791893.1:0-10049 GCA_027575255.1 Scolionema suvaense | reverse complement strand
CCCCATTAAGATCAGGATAATTCCCAAGTGCTTTACAACTACGCTAAATAAACAAACAGCAAAATTGATAAAGCAAATATCAAAATGGAATACTCAGACAAAACCATTGGCAAAACAAAGGATGATGTTCACATTTGAGAGCGAAACATTCATTCCAGTCTTCGATAGACTTACAAGTGAGCTCAATGATTTAAAGAAATACTTTTACAGCACCACTTTCATCATAAGTAGAAAGTCAATCATGAATTCACTACCGATGGTGAAAAGGCAACAGAAAGGATCTTACTTTTACATCCAAAGTACATTGATTACATTCTATGGCCCATTTTGATGAGCAAATTATTGCTTCATTAAAGGATGATTCAAAGGTAGTTCAGAAAATGCTTGCAGCCCAGCACCATACAAGAACCACTCCTGTAAATCACTTCAACCCGCATCAGTTTGTCAGGCAGAGATCTATCCCGCCAGTGACAGTAACGCTCTTTCACCCTACATAGATTTTTAAGGAGTTAAAAATCTTGCATAGTATATCAGTGAATCCTCCTTTCATCTTGTAGATACACAACCAAATACTTTAAAGATCAGCATTGTAGGATATCGTCGCCTTGGTCAACATTTATTGCTTCCAATGGCAGGTGTGCGAATTGCAATAAACATTCACCATAGGTCAGTTTTCTTAGAAAAAGAAATGGAATCAGGTAAGAAGATTTTTCATAGATTTGACAAGTGACACAACAGACTTAGAAAGGCTAAAATCTTAGCACTCAGGAAGTCTGCATTAAGGAAAGCAATTAAAGTACCCCTTTTTGACACAGTTTTCAACAAACACATCCAAACTCCTGGTGAGGACTCCAACCCATACGTACATAGCATAATCTTTTGCAAGACCGATTGTTGCACGATACTTTGACACAATACGATTCTCCAAGTCGATTTTTGTCTCGCCAACCAAATCATAATCACAAACTCGAATAATCAAGTCTTTGTAGGGAGAATCCAGGGAATAAGGCATATCAAATATTCTGAAAGAAGAATCAGATCAGAAAGAATGGTGCATATACACAAAAAGCTTATAAGAGGCATATCAGAAGTTGCCCACCAAACTATTGATAGTCTTTAGTGCTTAATAATACAACAATGTTAAATTTTCAAAGAGGACTGACCCTATTAAGATCACCTTACTGCAAAAAGTGTAAAGGAATTTAGGGCACTGTGATGCGGTAGACAAACAACCAGCTATCCTGTATTTGCAGAACATTGAGTTGGTATGGTCTGCAATCTATTACAATGGTCAGGGTTCAATTCTCAAAGAGGACTAATAGCCCAAAGTCGAATGCCACAATCATGGTAAAAATATTATTGGCATGCATTCGTATTGATGCAAGGTTTCGCAACACAAACAAAATAAAATTGGTCTATAAGCACAGAGCCGCAAATCAGGGCTGTTGGGTGGGGGGATGCTTTAATAACTTACGGTGTCTACAGGGTGCGGCAAGGCTTGTTTCGGAGCTTGGCTTCGGATTTTCAAATTTTTTTCAGGTATTTAGAGAACAAAAGCTGTATAATTTATTCCACTAGCACTAACTGCCAGAGCCACTACACACAACTGGTTTACATACCAGATGCAAAAAAAATTCTGGAAGCAAGTTGAATGCTTAGTGTTTTTTGGTCAAAAGTCCTTTTTTATTTTGGTGGAAAAAAAGCCGTCTCAGGCAATTATTTTGTCTGGGATTGTAGGTCCTAGGACCTAGTGGTGATTACTGCTGCAGCAGATATCAAAGACAGCTTGTCTTTGCTGGATTTCAAAACTACCTTTAAATTATGTAGGTCATTGAAAGGCCCGTGCAGGCTCCGGAGATGAAAATCATGGGCATGTTATTTGCAGTGAGGCTATGTTTATTTTCACAAAAGAGCTTACAGTCTTGCCAAACAACATTATGATATACAGTACCTATTTTCTTATAGACAAAAATCAAACAATTCTGGACCTTAAATTAAAAGTGATCCTCCGACAAAAAAGTAAGCTTGGCCGAAAAACTCACTATGTCATGAATACGTCAAAAAAGCAAGATTTCTTCAAAAGGCGAATGTGCATCAATAACATCATGTTTTCACGGCCAAGCTTTCCTATCTGCCCTTTCCGGTTTCCTGCCCTGTTTTCTGATTGGTCAAATACTGCGTTCTGATTGGAGGAAAAAAACTTGACTTAACCCCGATTTCTGAGCATAAATAGAAGTCAGCATCCTGAAACAAGTACCCTGAAGATGCTCTCCCATAGTCAGGAGGGTGAAAATTTGGGCTCTTATATTTAAACATTGGCTGAAGCAAATAGTGATTATTATCACTTTTGGACAAGAAAGAAGATCGTGGATGCGAGAGAAGATCAAGGACGAGAAGAAAGCCGACAAGAAGAGAAGGTAGACAGTAAGTATAGGCGTTTTCCAGTGTTAAACATAGGACCATTTGTCTGAAAGCCCCAACATTATCACATTATTAAACATATTAAATGATAAAACTTGGAGCACAAAATACACAGGGGAGTTTCCCGCAAACGGTGTTAATTCTAAGACTCCTTAGGTTTGCATACACCTTTTTTTAGATAGCCATGCATAAAAATAAAAGCAAATGAAGCCATACCTTTACTATCTGATAGGAGGAAAAAAATAATATTTGTTTTACGAGCAGCTAGATAACGCAGATCATCTCTTACCTGTAAAACTCTGGGTTCAAAGTATTAGGAATATAGTTTTCCCGATCCACCAGTCTAGAACGTCCCAATGCCAACTCCAGATAAGGACTGAGCTGTGCGGAAAGACGGTCACACGCAGTGGTAACAATTCACAGAATTAGGGGATTCCTGCAAGTTTAATCATGGGCTATTGTGTCAAACCATTCAAAAGAACAATGCAGATGTGATGCATGGCCCATAACATGAAATACAATGACCGATGACCGACGGCTATTTGAAGGCCTGCCTCGTCCAAAAAGGTACGTTCTTAAAAAAAAACGTGAATTGTCGGAACAGATTTTGATAAAATTGCTATCGAAAGTCATTATTCCTAAAATGCTACGATTTTGGCTGTTTTTCCAAACCGAATTTATAAGATACAATTGGTTAGGGACAAAAAGTAATCAATCTTGCCGAACAAAAAATTCTTTGAAATATTCTTGTTCTCGTTTGCCTTGGACCAGGACATTTTTTGTCATATATAACCCTATTCAGGACGGGGTACATGGAAATTTTATACGGCTGGGGGGAGGGGTGAATCATGCCACCCGCCATATCTTCCTAACTAAGCGAGATACAACAAAACCCTCTGGCACAAAGATACATGTATCCATCAAATGGTATCCTAAAAGTTTTGATACCCCCATAATCTTTGCTGATGTTAAATGTGCGGTGACGTCATAATTTTGGCCAATTTTCGGAAACCAAAATGGATAATGACCACTGCTTTGTGTATGTGTGATCGTATCTAAGATCTCTTCATAAAAAGAGAGAAAAAATTCCCGTCGAAACCAAGCTCTTTCCGAACACTGGAAAAGTCTGCAAAACAAGGTCCAAATTTAGGCCGGGTTCCTCCCAAAAATGGGTCGATTCCCCCCCCCCCGAACAGTAAATTTTTTACCAAAATCATTTCACATTCGTGTTCCCTGATAAATTTTACAAAAGTCACCAAGTTTCACGTGCACAGCACGTTTCGTTCAAACGTGAGAATCGTCCAAAAATTTTTGTGGTGTGATCTGCTACCCCCTTGCCTGAATAGGACTAAAAGGCCATGTATCAATCACATCTTAGAAAACTCACTTGAAAATGAAGCCTGAAAAATTACCTAGCCATTTATTTATGAGTTCTTTGTCTCATCCAAGGACAGGTGTAGAAATGCCAAACGGATAAGTAAAAAATTGAAAAAATGTGGTTCTGATTTAAAGCTGATGTTGGACGGATGGTAGCATTTTTGGGCATCACCGTACCTCACGATTCTGACTCAAAATTTTGTTCCCAGCTACTTCCTAATTTAAAATTGGTAATAACTCCTACACCTTTCGAATTATTGGTACTTTTCCAAGCACATTATCTAAGCTGACGAATTTTTGACATCCGACATTCTGACGGGCTATAAAAACCCATCTCAAAGGTTGTGCCGTTAAAAAACTATCGAAATCGCTACGTCGCTAAGTATAAAATTTGTTATTCTCATTCCTAAGGGAGGACGGAACGGTCTCCCTTAGCAACCGAGGAACTAATATCATAGCAACTGAAAAATAGCTATATTTGGACATAAAGTGCCAAACAAAAGTTTTCTAAGATGCGACACATGATCTATAACATAAGAAAAAATGTACTGGCTCAAGGCAAACAAGTGTTTTCTCAGATATGACACATGGTCCATTATCATAAATACCATAGCCATACCCATAGGGAACAACAGATTTCTCAGATGTGATGCATGGCCCATAAAATAAAATACAAGTGCAGTTAAGTTTCGAACAAACAATATTACAAAAAAGTAACAAATGGATCAAGTAATATTTTCAAAAACCCCTAAAAATGGCCATTTGATGCACATCATGCATATTGTAACTACCGTTGCTCTAAAGTTTTACACCAAACATTTAAAAAATGTAATGAATGGACTATGAAATATTATTTAAAAAAAACATAAATAGCTATTTTGGGCATAAATTGCCGCCAGCAAGCCAGATAACACATGGCTTGAAACTTCCGGCCCAATAATTTCTTCGATAACAGATTGTCACCTTCATACTTAATGTCACAATAATCCACTGAGTGGTTGTTATCAAGGCAAATGCATTGGTGACGAAAGGATGGACGGACAGACCTCGTTCTGTCCGCAAAAGCGGGAATTCGAAAATCCTAATAATGGTCTTTTTTGGGAGTAAAGGGCCAACCACAAAGCCAAGATGTATTATCGATATACTATCATTGATCTGAAGTTTCATACCAAAAAGTACAAAACAGTAATGAATGGATCTTGAAATAATTTTGAAAAAAAAAACAGAGGATCATTATTGGCCATGAATTGCTATCGGCAACCAAAACAAAAATTGAAAAAGATCCTGCTTCATCGCTTTCTTTCAATTACTGATCTTTACCTTCGCGCAAAACGTAAAGATACTGTCAACCCTCAGAGAGCATTTTCTTTTCAGCCTCAGTCAGTGGCTTCAGTCAGGGTTGTATGATTTTGTACAGAGTTCAAGACATTAACAGAATACGCCTTCTTCATATCCAATGAAGATAAATACAGACACCTTCTCTTTGTAAACGAAGGGAATAATTGAACAGCTGAGCATAATTCTTTAAAGAAGATGCGAAATTAGACTCTACAAAGCAAATACTATTTTTTGACATTTGACTGACAAATGTTCATTGTGCAGATAAAAAGTGGTTGCGAGTTTTTTTACATATGGAATCTGATGTCATATAGCCTGCTCACAGACTGTCCGAGAAAGTTAATTTCTCTCACAGTCTGCTCACTTCAGTACACCAATACAGTATGCTACCTCAGAGCAAATTTATACTGCACATATGGCAATAAACAAATTTGAATCTTGGTGTGCATTCCAGCTGTTGCTATGATACATAGCATAATTAGTTGATGTGCCTTTATCTTGTTTTCGTGAGATCTTGTTAATTTTTACCAAGCTGCATAACACTAGTGCTCCATGCTGGCAGACCTAGCAAGTGAGTGAAGTGTTTCTGAGTTCAAGTTTTCTGACTCACTTTTTCGAACAAACAGACATTTCAAATAATTGCATCTAAATATCTTCCACTATGAACTATTCATATCTTTTACAAATTATTTCCGTGACAAAAATACAGGTGTGTTCTGGATGTGTTCATGCCTCTCACTAGCCACTCAAATCCAGTGAAAAATGAGTGGAAAAGGAGTGAGAAATCTATATCCACAATTAAACATTTGTTCCCATAGCACAAAAGTGCCTCTAGCTGAGATCTACCACTTGAAATGAAAAGAAGTGCGTATCAACAAAGAAAGTGTGTGTCCCTCTAGTACAGCAAAATAAACAAGCATAAATAATTCCTGGTTGTAATGATTTCCCCTATCAAGCAAGAGTAACCTACCTTTATATCCAGGCGGCTATATTTCAGAGGGAAAACAAACGATGTACGAGAAGACAGAATTTTCAATAACTCAGGATATTAAAATCATAGCCATAAAAAATGAACATAATTCCAATGTTCAAAATGCGAACTCAAAGAGGTAAAGTAGTACAGGCAAAAGAAAGCTTGAAAGCTTGAAAATTGGAACAAGAAACTATGAACATGCAATCCTCAAGGCTATCCAAAAACACACACTTACCGTTCCACTGGGATCCAGGGACATAAGCTCCTTTGCCTATAACAGATAGAAAAAGCATAAAATTTAAACAAGCAATAAGGAAGAAAGTATGGAAGAACGATCAGTCCTCATTTTACAAAACTCTTCCGCCAATGAGGAAGTCCAAGAAGATACACATCACCAGCACACACACAGAAACCGTGAGTATATTCCTTACCTCCAAAATATAAATACGAACAATAAATTCTCTTTTGTCTTGTGGAATGCAAGCAGGAGGAATTCGTGACTGGCTCTCATCTTCAGACAGGGTATGTGTTGTTAAGTTCCCCTAAAAACATTTTAAAGAGATTGACAGAAACCCGAAAAAGTATACTCGTAAACCAACACCTCACATATATGAATACTGAATGAGACATACATTTCTAGTTTGCCCGAGTTCGGAGCATGTCTCAAGTTCTCTTTGGTGCCTAATAGACGCCTCCCTCCATGTTAATTAATTTTTCCACTTTTCCACCCAGGTCATTCTTAATAAGAACAGCCCCCACCCCACCCTGGCTATAATTTTTTTAAACTGTTCCACCCAAGAAAGACACTGCGTAGGTAAAATTGTCAGTATTTAAAAGATTAATGAGGTGCATTTCTCTTCCTCTCTTCATACTACCAGAGTGGATGAACATTTTTCTGGTATATAAGTACTTTTGGATTTTCCAACCTCCTGGTAATTAGTATCGGCAATTTTTCCAACCCCCTTCTATTAGGCACCTTAAAATAAGCAAATTTGAAACCACTAAAATTGTGTTTCAATAGACTATTTACCTTGAAACTATACTGGAACAAAGAACCAAAAGCAAGGTTTTTTTCTAACGCGAACATAGAGGAGAGAGTATCTTAAAATTGAGTTTAAGAAATCATAGGAATTGAGGAAATAGAACGATCGAAACACAAAACAAAACAATGCAACTTTGGACTACCTGCTGGGATAGCTTTTATGTGTAAAGGAGAAGTTCAGCCCAGATGACGGTTCTATATCGTTCTCTTGTCTTTTATGGCGGCAAAATCTTGTTCCCCATCATACTTCACAAATCCACAGGGAAACCACTTGTCAATTTCACAGAAAAGCATGGAAAATCTTGGTGAGTATATTCAAGTAAATTTCTTGACAAATATCGGATAACTCTCTCAAAATGTAGCTTTTTTGAGTTATTTACGTGATGATAGAAGGTTCTTACATAACAAAATAATGGCCCTTCATCGACCAAGACCAAGATCATGTGTACAAAAACTATGAAGATCGTTTCTACAAGTCCTCTGGGAATTTTCATCTCAAACTAATGCACTAGATGACCAAAATATAATGAAAACTAGTTATTTCTTTTCTAAACAAAAAATGATTGGGTACATGGTAGAAGAAATGTTTTCCACTATTATTATACAGTTATATCCACAGCTCTGTATTCAAAGGTGCTTTGTAGGACGGCAAATTTAACAGCAATTGGGTGAAAGACGGTACCACTGATGGCACTAGAATTCTGTCCCTGTGTGACAATAGAGGAAGGGAGAAGATAGCCATCGTTGATACTCTTCAAAGCTTACTTTGATCTCTCCAACAAGTTCTCCATCAAGCTTGATTGGGAATGATTGAAGCACATCCGTGAAGTCTTGGTGATCCCATTCCAGTTCTCTACGGTAGATCTAAGGAATTATATAGCAAACCATACACCAACTGAGAAAAAGTGTTCAAGCCTTTCTTTATCAGATTATTATGAAATTTGTTTATGCTAGTATTTGTACAAACACAACAACACATCCTACGTGCCAAAACTTGCTAAAGTCGTAATAACTGTCAAAAACAGTATGATTAATGTTTAGGTTCTATTTTGTTTGGAGACTGAGATCTATCATATTTAAATCACACTGATACAAAACACTATTATAGCAAATACAACCATAAGTGTCATCGGGGAATCAATCCAAAGGATTGTACGGTTGAACATTTTCCGTAACTTTTGAATGGTCATCTTGACATACTTTTCGAAAAAAAAGGATTTTAGTTCTCTCCATTGATTATGACCAAAAGCAGTTCTTGACCTTAGTTCAGAGGCAATTATTGACAAAGAACGTGTTTTTTTGGGAATTGTAAGAAATTTTTGAAGAATTCGTTTTCAGTTTCATGGCAGATAAATTTTGCGCAAATCTTCAAGGCAACAGCCTTGCTTCTTCTTATATCCTCTTTGTCAAGAAACGATCCACAAAAAATTGGATCTCCTGATTTAGCATCACCACTCATGGTCTTATTGCACTACTTTTGAAGATCTAATTCTGCATATACTGTGTTATGAATAGACCTTTTCCCAAATCATTATCATACGATGCATTGTGGGATGGCGAGGGGGCAAATCTCGTTAAGATGGTAGCTGAAAGCCCCAAAGCAGGCCTGTAAATAGTGCCGGACATAGGACATTTGTCCGGCATGACCTCCAAAAATTGCTCCGATGTCCGGCATAATGCCTTTTATGCCTGACAAAATTGTCTGGCATGCTAAATCTCTCTGGCGTCTGGTATAAATTTAGAATTTCTGACATAGTAGACTTTGTACCTAAAGAAAATAGACTGATAGCAGCAAAACTTAAACAGAACAAGGTTTAGAAACACTCCCTTAAGGTTCTTATAAGTATTTTTGTTCACATTCAGCGAGAAGTATAGAAAACACAAAATCATCTCTTAATGCCTGACAAATGCCCGGCATGATCCATCCTATGCCTGACATTTCTGGCTGGCACTTGGAGCGCACTATTTACAGGCCTGCAAAGCGGATCATTTGAATTCCTACAGGGCGGACCTAATTGCCTGCTGACAGCAGGACTGGTAACAACATAAGACCATTTGCTTTTGTCACTGCAGCATTAATTTTAATGTGCCCCCTGGCCATTCCACAATGCATTGCATGATGACGATTTGCGAAAAGGTCTATTGCTGTAGTTCTTAAACTCAAAGTGTTGGAGTTCCGTTTGAAGTTCTTCCCTTTTTTCCTCATCCTCAACAATGGGAATGCTTTCTTTTCTTCGGCAGTCACAAAATCTAGTTTCATGTGGCAACGTTTCTTCATAGTATTTTTTCTCTTAAAAAAAGTAAGCCAATCCTCCAAAAGTTAGATATACAATTCTGTCTCCGTCATTACTAGCTCTGGCTCATAGCGGCCATCATTTCTATTTTCTTCTATCCGAGACGATAATGCTCTTAGCATTAATGCTAAAAGCAATGAAATGGATTTGCAGATTCTCAAGCTCACCAGTGTTGCATAAAAGCAGTCAGATATGACCTCTCTAGCTGTTGCGACTTATTAGGTTTCTATTTGAGAAAAATCGGAAATCAAACTGAGGTAAGAAAAATGAATACTTAAGTTAAAGAAATCTGACTTTTGTTTGATTCTGGACTGTCACCTTAACGGCAAATTTCAGAAAAATCCATTTAGCGGTTATCCAGGAAACGGACCAACAGACCTTAATTAATAGGACTCTTTTGCTACCATGGGAGTCCAAAAAATTGAAAATTAAAAAAGAGCAAAACATAAAATACAAAGTGAAGCTTTCTTTGCTCCAAGCAATTTTGATCAGAACCAGAGAAAATAACTAATAGACAGAAAAAACAAAAGCAAGTAGCAAGTAAACAATGATCACCTTGATTTTATCACTTGTTCCATTTCTAGAAGAATCGAAATCTGAAAAC
>JAOBRC010791782.1:0-10049 GCA_027575255.1 Scolionema suvaense | reverse complement strand
CCATTCGGAACGAGTTTCGACGTAATACATTGCGCCAGGAACGATCTATGAGACTCGTAACGTATCCTTTTGTTGTTTTGGCGATCCAGTTTTAAAGCGATGCGCTCCGCATTGTTATCTATGAGTTCTTCATATGATCCATATGTTGTAATATCAAGCAAATGTTTTGCAACTGTTAACCCAAAACTTCATCCATCGCAGTTATTCCTTTCTCAGCATATTAATGTACACCTCATAGGCAGAAATTTCAGCATTTGTGCATTGTCATTGAGAAATGTGCAGGCATTTACCCTCATTTGCATTCTGGAATACCACTTCTGGAAAGTCCAAGATGAAATGTATGTTGTGTACAAATTTGAGTGCCATAGGAATTTTACTTCTTGAGTTGATAACCGAAGCCTAGATTTGTGTCCTTGAGTAATTTTTAGATAGAGAGTGAATCTTCATATTTGCATTTATGATACGAAGACACCTTTCATAAGGACGCACAGGGATGAAAATTCCGCATACTAGAAACAGTCCTATATGATGTCACAAATTCAGAATCAGAGAAACCCCGAAAAATATGAAACTTTGAAGTAACCTTGCAGACGAACCACTGAATGCAGAGGATAGTTTTAGAGCGGTATATGGCTATAAGTCATGATCATTCTAAACAACACTCAGCTTTTAGAAATAAGCCCCTTTTACAAATCGGGTTGCAATCTGCAATCTTCAATACAGATCCAGTGATCAGATCAAAACGAAACTCATGTACCGCAGATAGCCCAAATCAAGGGTAACTTTTTCTTTAGGTAAGCCACTCATCTAAAACTTACCCCCAAAAATCATGTCTCACTTGTCCAATGAAACAAGAGATGCATGTGTAAGCATGGAAATAAGTGATTTTCACACACAAAAGAGTTCAACCATACAACCACACACTCACACGCATGTACTCACCTAATTGATCCATCATCAGATTGAACAGTGTGTCTCGATCACTCTCTGAATCAAATACAAAGTAGTGATCAGCACCGAAGTTGTCGAGCATGATTTCGATTCCCTGAAATGATGAACAAATAATGCCCTAACATCGGATCAACTTCGTGCACTACATCACATTAAACCTACAGTAATGATGAAGATACACGCAACAAATACCTGTCAATGAGTGAAAGAAGATGCCAACATAATGAGTAACATAAATGTAACAAATCGCATAACACAAACAATTCAAAATTGGACAGAATGTACATAAATTATTAAGTAAAAAAAATTATCAGCACTGCAAAACGCTCTACATTTTAGAAACCTTAAAGCTGTTCACAACCATTATTCTTCCATCTGATGAGTAACTGTTGCTCACAGGTGGTATGACATAACAGATTAGTCAAAAATACACAAATTAGAGACAAGATACAAAATCCAAATTCTGGCACAAAGTTTCACAGCTTATCAGGCCATCTTCAGGTACTTGCAAAGGTGGATAAAAACTCCAGAAAAAAATCATTACAGATTCTCACAAAATACATTGCAAAACTCCAATTAGCAATAAAATTAACTGCCAACAGACGGAGCAGTCAGCTAAGAACAAATTGAACATGTGAATGAGAATACATTCATTTTTGAGTTTCTGCGATGTGATGCGATTTCTAATACGGCGATTCTAGATTTGGCAAATGCATCATTCGAAAAACCATAATGCCTCAAAGAAGCGCCTCCCTCCCCTCAAATAAGCACCCACCCTAGGAGTGAAAATATAGAATAAGCGCCCCCTCGCAAGAGCTCCCACCCTTGAAATTTCGACAAGAAAATAATTGTAAGGTGATATAGTCAGAAATGTTGAATAAACATAACTACAGTTTTTTCAAGCTTACATTCTTATATTTACCTTTTTCATCATACTGACAGAATTGTCTGTAGATCTGTTTTTAAATAGGCGCCCCCTCAAATAAGCGCCCGCCTAAAAGCTCCAAAAATTAAATAAGAGCCGGGGCACTTATTTGAGGCATTACGGTAGTCAGGGGAAAGGGGAAACATTCAACTGAACAATCGGGTCACATTCAGCAGAACTCGCCCGTAGGGTCTATTATCTTTTCCACTAAGACTCTCCCACATGAAAATGCGTCATGCCCTATGACAGGGAAATAAACAGAAGCCAGAAAGTCAGAAAGCGCATTCAACTGATTTTCTACCCAGGTTATCTGTTCAGGCTCTCCATCAAGCGGAACTTCATCAGTTCGGAACCCATACAAGAATTTCGCCCCTTATCCGAAGATCCTAAAAATTGATGTAAAAGGGTATGGGCGGGGCAAGTGGTTGGAGCGACCTACCACCAGTTGCTTGCCAAATGAAAGAGCTTGCCAAATGATAGAGCTTGCAATTTCGGATGGGATTGAACAGCTTAAACAATATACTGACATAATTCAGACACAGAAATGCAAAACAATGTACAATGTCAATGTCAATGTTTTTCGTTTTTAGCGTATTTTATCATTACAGTCCATTGACTAAAAAGTTCAATTCAGAAATACAGAATACTAATAATAGAAGAAGCCGCTCCAAACCATCTGTGAGTGTGCTTATATTATAAATGAATACCTAATTCCATGGAGTGAAGGATTAGAAAACTTTTTCACAAACAGAATGAGTAGTACTGTAGGTCATATGATAGGCATTGGCAGAAACACTATTTAAAAGGATGATTCTGTACGACTTTTCCACCAAAACAAGAGTCGAATGATAATGAACAGATCTTCAAATATATCCAGAACAACCTGATTATGACCACTTTTGTCTGAAAAATAGCCGAAAAGTAGCACTGTAAATATAGCCAAAAATACTAAGATCTAGCACATGGACCATAATATAACTAAAACTACTAATACGAAAATCACCATTACTTTCATTATGTTTTGCTCAGTGTAATATGTGCCATTACTCACACAAAAATTGAAAATTATTCTCCAAAAATGCCAAAAATGGCCACTTTTGCACATAAATGCCCCTTGCCAGATGATCAAAATTCCTTCACAATATATGCCTTAATCACTTTCTACTGATAACGCATTTTCACGCTGATCTCAAATTTCTGAAAAATCAATTCTCTAGCTATCCACAAAAATGTGTTGACTTCATTTTATAGGACTCTTTGGCAAAATGGGAGTCTAAAAATATCAAAGACTTACCACATGTCTAAGAAGGTAACGCCTCCTATATACTTGCTTGACTTGGGAAAGGTTTACTTTAATGACGGGAGCCTGAAAAAATTAGATGTGCAACTGCAAGATTGATAAAAAGATAGCCTTGCTAAGAATGCATAGCACCTACAAACACAACATTATGCATAAATATCAGAGGAGGATCACAACATTTCAGAGGAAGGATAGCAGAGCTAAACACAGTCTAAAGTCGATTTATCGGATAACAAATGGTTGATCTTTAACAAGGATTATCTCTAGATCCCCTACTTTCAAATGATGCCCACTTTCTGCAGACCATATTCAGGTAAATCAATAGAATTGATAAAATACAGGTACAATTTTGAAGAAAAAATTAATGTCGCACTGAAATACGAACAAACAGATTTATGTGGAGTCAAAAAGCTCCATTGATGTGCATGAATAGTGCCAAAGGAGAAATTGGGAAGGGGGATTGATACCTTTCATGCCATGAACTAATGCCAACAAAATGCATTGAAAGTAGGCTCTTCATCACAACGAAAATATTAGATTTACTCTTCCTAATTGGATGAATGACATACCTGTTCCACATTGTTAAATGGTTGAAAGTACAATTGTTTCGAAGTCAGTAGCACCAAACCAGGATTACAAACCAACGGAGATATCTTTTTCCCTAACATGTTAAAATGGACAGTTATAAAATAATAAAAAATAAACATAAAGAGCTCATTAGCATAATGGTTGTGCCAAAATGTTAGACGGCAGGCACTCATGCCAAACACACTTAAAAGCCAGAAAAATTTCAAATGCAAACATATAAGAAAGCCAAACTATCATACCAATAAGGCATGACAATGTCCATGCTCCTAATATGTGAAGAATTCAGACCAATAGCTTAGCTGGCACTACTTGTCATCAGGCAGTGTTACATTAACCATTTCAGTACCAAGCACCTGCAGAGCCAGTGCTTCAATACCTACCAAACTTTCCGATCACAAAATACCAGATTTTGGCAGCACAAATAGTTTCAGCTGCAACATTGATTGGATTTATCTAAAGGAATGAAACTATGTATTTTCTGAACTTGGATACTATGCTTCTTGAAAAATGCTTCAGAAGAACAATCAGTCATAGTTAAAAAAAACGCCGGGGCAGGAAATGTGCCTCATCTAAACAAGAACAAAATTTTTTCTTATATCTTATAACTATGGTCAGCAACAAGTCTAGAACACCACTATTGTCATAGAAATTTTAATAAAAATGGGTACAAATCAGTTTCTGCAGGTTCCTAGACTATAGCAGCCCAAGCAACAAGCACAAGTGAACATCATGAAACAAGCTAAAACATTGTACAGCACATGGACAGCAAGTGCAAATAAGTTCCAGTTCCGGATATACATGTCAAAATTTCCTGTGGAGATTTTCAACGGGGACGATATTCAACTAACTTCATCTTTTTTGAAGTAGTTTTCGGTGCCGGTTCCGTAGATGTGTTAAGATTCCATAAACTGGATGGAGACAGCTGATAGCATGGTTGATCCGCGCTGACTGTACTTCCTGCTCTGCCAGTGCGTGGAAACCCAGAGGAAAACAGCTCGGGACTGAAAGGGTTAACCCCAAGCCAGGCACCCAAATCCAAGACATGGAACCTGACAGTGCCTCAAGCTGCAGCAAGCAGTCCAGAGAAGACATAACACTTTCTTCAACAGGAAGTGATATGATGTTGCAACTTTGCTGAAGAAAACGACAAACAAGAGTTTCATAAAACATCACTAAGGGCGGTTGAGCTTATCAGAGCCAGGGCACCTCTCAGGGCATCTAAAACAAGTTCAATCACCTCTGCAGGATCTTCGAATGTCCAAATTAAAGTTACTGCCACGGCAATACAATACAGAGCTGGATATATCTCACAGAACACTGCTTGGGTGGATTGTGTGGGTTAATGACGAAAGAAGAGAGACATTGAGAGTAACAACCTTAGTAACAGAAAGTAACTAAGTCGATAGCATAGGGTCTAGTCTGCAGTTTTCGGCAGGTCAAAATCAAAAACGGTTTTCTGCTGATAACGCTAGCCCAGCTTATGAAACTGACTCACCGTAAGTTACATGCTCGTAAGGATCATTTTTTTCAATAAACCAGTCCAGGAAAAAGTTTATACTAGAAAATATCAAAGAAAACGCCAAGTTGTACCTGTCTTCAGTTTTCGCCTGGTGTCTGCAGTTTTCGGTAGGAGCACTTCGAGCCAATTAAGTTGTTTTCTACTTCCTACTATTGTAAATAAGTACAGCATAGGCCATGCAACATTTGTAAGCAAACATTATATGCAGCAGAGCGAAGAAAAAATATCAATATCCGCGTTGTGTAGCTACGACGGTCACATCGACCGATCTTCGTGAGGAGCAGCCGCCATTTCCACAAATATGGAACCTTCAGTGTTCGAGCCGGGTTGGCGGTGCAAGCTCAATCCAAAACAAAGGTGAATGTAGCCTCTGATAACATAACTGCATGTAAGTAGAGCAGACTCAAATTCATGAAAAAATTCTTTGGAACGATTGTGGAGCATTGAAATATACTTGTGATACTCAATGTCTCGATAAAGAACTGGTAGAACCAGGAAACGTTAACTCAGCTAACTTTGCTTCACCAAAAGCAACCGTGTTTGGCGATCTCACCAACCTGGTGCACACAGCGTGCTCAATGAATGGCAATGGGATTTGTACTGGCAAACTGGGTACCAAGTTTATCCCAAATAAACAATGGATTTATTAATGGTATAAATGCCTACTTTCTTTGAATAGACACAACCCCCATCTTGGAGAAACAATGGAGAGGCTATGATTGGCAACATACTGCAGCCTATTGCTACTCACAATCGCTTTGTTTTGGGCTGCGGAAAACTGCACACACCAGCGAAAATTGACCGTATGCAGTAGAATCCCCCGTTTTAATTTATCATGTTGTTCATCATCAAGAAACTCGATCTGTTACTAAAGGCATTATATGCACCTGGTCTTTCAGAATGGCGCCTCATGCTGGATGAAGATAGGAGCGTACTGAACTTCGAAGAATATCACTTCTCCGCATCGTCAAGCATGCACTCCTTCCGGTAATATTTACAGTGGAGAGGTGTAGCTCATGTCTAATTTCCTTTTCCATTCATTTACTGTTATAACTTCAAAATAATCTTCCTTTATTTCCTGCCTGCCGAAAACTGCAGACTGCCAAAAACTGCAGACAGGACCCTAACTTGCCTGACACATTCAGGGCTTGCAATATGGCATGAGCATCACATGTATTGCATTTAAAGGGGAACAGTGGTCAAAAATGATATTTTAGCAGATGAAAGGGCTCATTAAAACATGACATGTTGTTTTTATTTCACAGCAAAAGCTTATGTAGTTCCGGAGATATTCAGTCTCAAAGTCTGGTAGCTACCATCTTGATTTTTGATGATGTCGTTGAGGCACGTTATCAAGTGTCACCATTTCCTAAGTAACGCATATACCAACGTTATTTTCTCAAGTGGATCTATAACATATTACCTAGGTCTATAAAAAAAAAGAGACAGTCCTTCACAATAATTCGATACTGACTATTTTGACAATGAAGTTTAGATAATTTGGCTTGCGCCCCAGTAACATCATGCATAATTATTGGCAAGATGGCAGCTGCTCGACTTTGTAAAAGTTTGTGGTTGAATATCTCTAGAACCACACTAGCTTTTGTCGTGAAATAAAAAGTGTGTATAATGTTTTAACGAGCTCTTTCATCTACTAAAAATATCATTTTTGACCAATGTTCCCCTTTAAGAGCAAATCTTGGGCAATGAAGGGCTTGAGGAGAAGGAATCGGTCTTCATCTTTTTTCCAGGCATATTCTACTTACAAGGGTAAAAGACCTCCACAAGCAGCAAATGTATGATTGAGTTAGAGTATAATACAACATCGCAGAGCGTGAGATTAATATTCTTCCAGCAATGGAAACCATGTCAGTATGCGCCGGTCAATGACGGTCATGTTCATAGTATGTTGAAATATTTTAGGTAGTGCTCCTGTATGGAATACGAGGTTCAGAGGCCCCTCTGTGGAGAAAGTTCTAAGTGAAAGCTTTCAAATCAAGCCTTAACCATTAGTCGCACAATGCTTTAGACCAGCCACTATACACACATAGTTATGTAAATACAGTATAGTTCCATGTTTTCCGAAATATCAGTTCCCAGTTCTGTCAAGCATGAATTCTCTCAATTATCACCTGTTCTGCACTCAAGCCTGTTATGGTGTACCTACTTTTGAGAGATGGTTTTTAGTGTAGAAAAGTGTCGTCTTCGTGAAAAGACGTGTTTTTGATGTCTAACGACATAACAGAAATTGGCGACGAGAAAAAGTTTACCAAATTTGATTCCTGTGGAGCCGTTTGTAGTAGAGGAGGCTAATTCTTTTAATTTGGATAAGAAATGGTCAGATTGGCGAGAGGATTTTACGATTTATTTGTCGGCTCTCGGTGTGACGAACGATAGTCAGAAGAAATCTCTACTTTTGCACCTTGGTGGAAGGAGTGTGAAGGATATATACAAAACATTGAAGTCTGACCAAGATGATTATAGTGCTTTGTGCAGAAAGTTGGACGAGTATTTTTTGCCTAAGAAGAATGTGACATACGAAAGGTATGTTTTCAAGCAGTCGTCGCAAAACGTCGATGAAAGTTCGGGAAGTTACGTCACTCGACTTCGTGGCCTTGCAGAAACATGTGAATTTCATTCTCCTGACGATGAAATTAGGGACCAATTTATAGTCACATGCTTATCAAAATTCCTAAAAAGAAAGTTGCTTCAAGAAGAAAACTAACGTTACGTGTGTATCTCTCCCCTTTTTCATTTTCCACAGTGTATGTCGTACCTGATCGACCGATGACAGTGTACTTTTCTGGGTAGAACAAACTATCGTGTTTACTATTAATCTGAGAACGCTTTAAAAGAACATAACAACCGATATCAAATTGCTGAAAATGGGACGAACGCTTGCGATCAGCATGTTCTTTTGCTTTTTCGTAACACTGTCGCTGAGTTTCATGCACTTGATCATACAATGGAGATTTAACTTGGATAACCGGCAAACCATAATTGGGCAAACGGTTTAAAAACAGTTCGGCCGGTGTGCGCTGAGTAGTACTATGAGTGCTGTTTCGATGTCGAAGGAGCATTTCCTGCAAGGCGGTTCTCCAGTCATAGTTGCCTATCGTAGCAGTACGAATTGTCTTTTTAATGTTTTTCATGAAGCTCTCTGCTGCACCATTGCTTTGGGGCCAGTAGGGTGTGGCTAACTTGTGTTTAATACCTCTCTGCGAGAAATAAGACATCAATTCTGTAGATAACCAGGGTGGACCATTATCAGTCTTAAACGTCTCTGGGTATCCGAACATAGAAAATATACTTTCTAAGAACGTGATGACAGACGAAGCAGTGGTAGATCGCAGTATTTCTAATACAGGAAACTTCGAAAATAAATCCATCACAACTAAAACTTTATGACCAGATGGTGTAGGACCATAGAAATCAGCTGCTAAATGTATCCAAGGACCAGGTGGAAGTTCAGACACTTGGACAGGTGGCAGCTTATCACTTTTTTGGACAGCCTGGCATGGTAAACAATTCTTAACCCTTTGACTACCACAGGGCCCTCATGACCCACTAGTTTCAATCTGTTATATTTCGGTCTTGTCTTCGTCTTTTTACATCACACTTTTTTGGTGCTTGTAGATAGGTATTTGACAAACAGTGTGAGGGAAGTCCGATATTATAGCACCCCTGTGACTGGGCGGGATAGTTAATAAATAATGCATTGTTTTTGTGTCATTCAATAGTCATCATTGGACTCTCTATTGTCATGCCATACAATATTGTGCAGGAGTGTAGATTTTATCGTCTGATGCTTGAAGTATATACTAACAAAATAAAGCTTGTTTGACATACATTGATCCTCTCAGTACCATTTTATGCAAGGTTATTCATCTTGGGTCACGAGTGACCCACTGGTACATAAGGGTTCAGAAAATGTTGTTGCTTCATTTATGTGTCACCCATAGAATATGAAAAATGCTATTTCTTACCTTTCCGTTTGGCGTATCTTTCAACAATCCTGTGTTGCTAAACTATGTTTTCAAGACAGAATGTAAGTAAATTAGCGTTCTGATTCTTTATTTTATTTTGCAAGGAAGGCTGATGAACAAAGGACTGTAAAATGCTTGCACCACTACATATCTATATCTCATCAATACGCCTAAGAAATCAATAATTTACTCTGTCTAGATAGACCCACTAAAGGGAAAAATGGAAGTGTTTGGGCTACCTAATTAATTCAATCAGTACCTATTTGATCTCCCCAGAAAGCATATGTAGAGATCATAGACAAACAGATGAAAAAAAACGGTGTTCAATTAGACTAAAGCCGCTCTCTCAGCAATTGTGACGGGGATTTAAACTGCACCAGCCAGTAAAAAGTCTCAGTTTAATCCGTAAGTCTAACTTGGAAAGTCTTGCTGCTTGCAGAAAGTGTGGTGTAAGTGAAACCATAGTATGGAAAATAAAAGGAAGAAGTTTGTGCAAATAGATAGTGCAACATCACGTGATGAAATATTTTCCCTACTTGATGGTGTCCAAAGTGATGAAGAGACTGATATCGACCAGCTGATGAATGAATCTGATACAGAATTTGTGGCCGAAGGAGAAGTTAATTTCTCAAATAGTCTCCCAGAGACGCCTGAAGTTGTGAGTATATAAACTCCTGATGCAATCATTCACATAGCCTGTGAAATTGATAAGCAACCTAGACTAAGTAAACACTTCAAAACGAATTAGATTAAATGGAGCAACACTGTGAAACCAAACGT
>JAOBRC010791671.1:0-10050 GCA_027575255.1 Scolionema suvaense | reverse complement strand
TATTGGTCTTTAAAAGGTTTCATATACAGACATTGATGCATGTAGTAGGTAAATCCTTCTGGTTCTAGAGGAAGCTTTGGTCTGTGCAAGACGCCCATAAACAAACCATGCATTCGCAACTGGCATCTTGTGTCTGACACAAAGCAAATACTAGTAAAGATGATATGTGTTATTGATAGTCGGAATGCCTATTCGCATACTCAGATCGAAAAGTCTTCTGGTTTTGATCATTTTTTTTCCGCTATAGGTTTTACAAATGAAGTTGTGACTAATTTAAGTTTTCGTAGACGAGCATAGTCGCTTTCTTTCTCTTAAACTTAATAAATCTAGTAACAGTCATCTTCACAATTAAATGGCAATGCATCAAATACCAAATTCCAGTGGTGGGAAGTTCGTACTTTCACATGTCAGTATAGAAAAAGTGAGCTATATCTCCGATTCTCTTATATTCTATGCAGGGCGTAGTCTGCAAGCTGCAAAATACGGCTAAATCGAAAACTATGGACTAGAATGGTACATTTCGTCATATCAGATTATTCTTGTCTGAAGTATCTCTAGACAATTACAATAATCCTGGACAAGATACGAGGAAAATACGAAGTTAATCAATACCCTCTTGAAGAAAAAAGGACTTAATCTTTTTCTTTCTTCCCCTATGTTGCAGTCTCACTTGAATGCGTTGCCTGCCTCGCCTGTATGTATGAGAAAAAGCGACTAAGCTAGTCTACGAAAACTTGAATTCTTTAAAGAAAAACCTATGTTGACGTATGCTACTTTTAAAAAGCTTTTTTTTTAAGAGAGCAGTTTATTTAAAACTTCTGACTTATAAGAGTAAGCTATTCCACTGTCTAGAACAAAGATCATTTAAGCATTTCTTTTCAAATTGTGTTTTGTGATAATACACAAATACTTGGCCTTGTTTACGAGTGTTATGATTCTGCACATTCGATTTCAGGCTTACCATGTCTTGTAGAATAGCTGGTGTTTTGTTGCTTTTAGTTCAAGACAACTGTATATGTAGTTGTGCTAGTTTGCATTTAGTCATGTAGTTTTTTGGACTAATGATGGAAAAAAATTTTTTCGAAACGTGTATCCGAAATAGAAAACTGTTTTTCGTTTTGTTCATTTTTGGACTCACGTTTAGCGGAAGAGTCCTATAAAATGAGATCTGTCTGTCTGTCTGTCCGTCTGTTTGTCCGTCCTTCCGTCTGTCACCAACGTATTTTCCCCGATAATTGCTCAATGAATTTTTCGGTGTGAAGGTGACAATGAGTAATTGACGAAAAGTGATGGAGCCAGAATTTTGAATAAAATCTGTTTTTCTTGCACGTGGCAATTTATGCCCAAAAATGGCCATTTTGGGGGGTTTTCGAAAATCCATTCATTACTTTTTTGAGGTTTTTGGTATGAAACTACGGGACAATAGCAGTTATACAGTCTACCACGTGTCATATCTGGGAAAACTCTCGTTCGGCTTGCAGGTGGCAATTTATATACGTCCCAAAATTGCCTTTTTCCTGGTGGCGTGAACATTAGGGGCATTTTTGGTGTGAACATTAGGGGCAACTCTGCAAATGTTTTTAACCATAAGCCATGTCTCCTGAAGATCTCGTTTGGCTTTCAGGAGGCAATTTACGGAGGCAATTTGCGGGTTTTTTCCAAATATGTCATGAACGTTTTATCTGTTAATTGATATTATTGATGTGAATATCAGGGGCAACTCTACGCATGTTTCGAGCCATATGCCATGTCTCCTGAGAGTCATGTTTGGCTTGCGGGTGGCAATTTATGTTCAAAAATGGAGATTTTGAGGGTTTTTTTCCAAGAATGTCATAAACTGTTTATCCGATTCTTGTAATTTTTGGTGTAAATATTAGCGGCAACTCTACGCGTGTTCCAAACCAACGTTGTCCAAACCAAATGCCATGTCACCAGTAAATCTTGTTTGGCTTGCAGGGGGCAATTTACGTCCAAACGTGCATTTTTCATGGTATTTTCCAAATATGTCAAAAAGTGTTCATCTGCTTCTGGTTATTTTTGATGTGAATATTTGGGGCAACCCTACGCATGTTTTATACCATATACTATGTCTTTGGAAAATCTCGTTCGGGTTACGGGTGGCAATTTACGTCCAAAATGGCGATTTTCGGGTTTTGTTCCAAATATATCATAAGTGGTTAATCTGCTGATTGTTATTTTTGGTGTGAATATTCGAGAAGACTCTACGAAAGTTATGAAGCGTGTGACATGTCTCCAGAAAATCTCGTTTGGCTTGCAGGTGGCAAGTTACGTTCAAAACTGGCGATTTTCAGGGGTTTTCCTAACATGTAATAAATAGTTCATCTGCTTTTGTGTAATTTCCGGGCAATTCTGAGGGGCAAGTCTGTGTATGCTGTGAACCACGTTTCATGTCTAGAGAAAATTTCGTGTATTCGTCTGAAAGTTGCTATTTTAAGGCTTTTTTCCAAATATGTCAAGAACGGTCCATCCGTTTTTTGTCGTTTTTGGAGTGGATCTTGGGGGTGGCATACTTTATGCTGTGATCCATGCCTTATATCTTGGGAATATGTTGTTCATTGCGCAGGTTGCAATTTATGCCAATATTGGCTATTTTCAGTGTTTTTTCAAAACATTTCAAGAACACTTCATCATTTGTTTGTCATTTGTCGTGTGAATCTTATGGCTTATGTCTTGTTTTTTTTCCTTGATCTTGACAAAGATTCTCAATTAAGTTTGCGGGGGTCCACTAATAATGTGGCTTGTTTTTGTTTTTCTTTTACTTTGATAATTTGAAAGGCGTGGTGCATTTCATTAATGGGAAAGTACTTACTTTTAAATTGTAATGCTCTCAATGTTTTATTCTGAATAATTTGCAATTTCGATAATGTGCATTACCGGACATCTCACAACAGCATGGCAATTTCCTGTAGAAACAAGCGTGAAAAAAAGATGGTAAATAATTCGTTGGGAAATCACATAGTACTTTGTAGAATATTTCTTCCGTTTTTACTCAAGTCACTACGAAGCTGTGGGATATGAATTTTGAAAGTCATCTTCTCGTCAAGGTAAACACCGAAGTATTTAATATTGGACACACATGGTATACTTATGTTCATCATATTTAATTTAGGAAGATATCAGGCTGACTATTTCCAGAGAATAAAATGTATTTCGTATCTTTGTTTAGGCCAATACTTAAACTCATTTATTGGTAAGAAGCCTTTCAGCTAAGGACAGCAATCCTTGCGAAGCATCTTCAAAAAGATCTTGAATACTTTTCCCAAAAATAATAACATTTGCATCATCGGCAAATACCTTAGCACTTGCGTTTTTAGCGCAGAGATGATATCATTACCTTAAGTAATAAATAGTAGTGGCCCAAGTATTGAGCCTGAGGAGCTCCACAGTGAACTTAAACTTTATTCCTGAAAGTGCTACTTTATTCGGGGAAACTTTCACGAGAGAAACTTTAGCGAGGTCAAAAACTCGCGAAATTTTTTGGATAAACTTTCGCGAATCGCTCAATCACAAAAAATTCGCGAGATAAACTTTCTCGAAAAGAAACCATTTTTGTTGTTTGACGATGCACTGAACCCCCCTTCTGAACGTAAATAAAGTTAAATGTATACTTTTGTAAAATCGTATCTTGGAAAAAAAAATTGCGAGATAAACGTTCGCATGTGGACGTTTCTAAACTTTTTCGAGAGAAAAGTTTCTCCGAATAAAGTATGAGTCACAGTTCTAGCTATCAATAATAACTTTGTACTGCAGAAGTGACATACCAGAAACACCATAGGAGGAAGGTTTTTGTCAAAGAATCGGACGATCTGAATTTTAATTACTCGAGACTTTGATTTTTTGAGTTGTGCAGGATAATCGATAAAATTTTTGTGGATGATGTTAATCGCTCGTACCAATAGAAAGAAAGTTGACTTGAACCTAGGAAAAAATACTTACAATGCGAATGACGCACTTCATTTTTCTTGAATTCATCTGAGCCAATGAATGAGTGAAGTTGATCGCTCTCCTTCTGTCCATCAACACAAGCTTTTACCCATGCGTTTAAGCCGGCATCAGGATCTCTGTGAAGCACGAACTTGTACAAATCAGTAATTCTTCTCCGACAATCCACCGCTGGAAAGTAAATGTCTCAGTCCAAATAAAGCTCTGATTTACAGCTATCTAGACAGCGATTCCGTCCTACTTTCAGTAGGTACACTCAAGAGAGTCTACCTATAGGCAAACGTTGATCTTTTGGGGAAGAATCTTAAATTAAGAGCTCCTTTGTCGATAACTGAGCACAGGAAAAGCAGTTTATAAACCTCAAAGCCTTAAATTTAGGGACAACTTTCGCCATCTGCGGATGACATAGAGCGAGTGCGAGTGAAAAAAAGTGAAAAAGAAAACGCAAACAAAGCGAGATAGTAATAAAACTTCAAGTACTTTTTCG
This sequence comes from Scolionema suvaense, assembly GCA_027575255.1. Classification (NCBI taxonomy): domain Eukaryota; kingdom Metazoa; phylum Cnidaria; class Hydrozoa; order Limnomedusae; family Olindiidae; genus Scolionema; species Scolionema suvaense. The sequence continues at coordinate 5,600 of JAOBRC010791671.1, read as the reverse complement.
TTCCGGTGAGTTGATGATTTCGTTGAAGCCACCTGTCTGCGCACACGGAGCGAGTCTGGCGGAAACGTCTGTGGCAGATGGGCTTCTCCCAAGCAAGCCTAGGAAGACGCCTTTGATTTGTCGCTCACAATCGCACCCATCAACAGTGGTGATGCCTATGACAAAGAAATTGTTCGTTCAGGGTTGGACTGTCATGTCTCGACTCTTTTGATGTTCAAAATGTTTGATTGAAAGGAGGAATGTGGTCAAAACGAAACTTACTGGATGATAAAGCTAGTTTAAACATGGCATACAGATTTATCGCATGACAAAGCTTTTGTAGTTCTGGAGACATCTAGTTCCAAGGCTCGGAAGCACCATCAATTCAATTTTGTATTATACCATATGGGTAAAACTCAAATTATCCAAACTTCATCACCAAAATACTCAAGAGTATTTTTTGTAAAGGACTCACTCTTTCATTTTCTCACAAAGTAAGTCAAAATAAGTCATGGCTATGGGAACTATGGAAATAGAAATACTTGGCAACATACTCGTATGATTTCATTAAAAACTACATCATCATAAAATGATGGATACATCATCACATGGCGCAACACAGTGGTCAGGTGGGAGCAGAATGCCCAAAACAAATGGTACGCAGAGCACATTTATGATGAATCGTCATGCGAATATGTTGTATAATATTATGGAGCGATTTGTTAGAATCAAAAATAGAACACATCGCACGACAGAAAATACAGTCAAAAATACGTCGCTGAATGGCAATCTACGCACACTGCCAGAAGATGCATTTTCTCAATTTGACAACATAGGAAATTCTGAACTGTATACAGAATACTTACTTAGACACGAAGAACTTAGTATTAAAATACTCAACCAAGCCATGTTTGTAGCCAGGCTCGACTGTCACGAACAGGAACAGCTTGCGTCTAGAATCATCAACAACTTAATGAAGAGTGAAAAAGAGACCGTTCGGCGATGTATTGTAGGTTAATACAGCTGTGTTAAGAAATGCTTGTAATTTCATGATTGCAAAATTAGCTTTGAGTTGGTATAGCTGCTCGATATGACAGGGAAAATATATTGGCCTTCATCGGTAGTTCACGTCATATCACGTCGGAGATTGTTTTACTGATTTTAGAGCTTGCATTTCTGTAACTCTTCTTCCGCTATGTAAGTTCACTGTAGAAGTAAAAAATTATGCGCGATTTACAATACGCATTTATTTTATGTGCTAAATTTGCCGTTCTCCTTTTTATGATGACTTTATCTCGGTTTTACACTACGGCAGAAACGTTTCAGAGATCAGCTTATAGCTGTCATACTTCTCTTACATGTTTACAACGCACTCACATCTCATGTGAGTGAAAACAGTCTGCAAGTTACTAAGCTACTTGTAAAGAATATAACTTATAATAGTTGAATCAGTATTTCTGAGTATTTCTGAAAGACATTGAAATTAGATTACAATATGGCTGATGGAGACAGGTCTGGCGTAAAAAGTGGCCCTTTGTAAATAGGACAAAGTTCAAATTTATTGAGGAAACGCTTCGGAATGTCGTCCTGGGTGCTGGTGACTAAAGAAACTAACTCTATGTTTGTACTTCAATATATCATTTTTGGTCAACAGAAGTACCACTTATGTATGCAAAATGACATGAATTGACTGTTTTAACATTATTCTCCTTGCTGGTCCCCCCTTCATTTATAACGCTATTGTTTCCATATGTTTGATTCTTTTGTCACTATAGTCAAGTCATGTCATTTTGCATTAGCTTATATATGTGGTCAATTATTCTGTTGCTAAGTCAATTTAGTTAATTTGTTCAGTAGTGTTTTGTATAGATAATGAGCTCCAAGTTTTTTTGCAATTGTTAGATTGATAGTTTGATTGTGTGATTAGCTGTGAGTGTTACAGCAGTTTTTTGATATGTTTGAAAGTTATGTCCTAGTGCATTTTGCACTGATGATGACCAGAGTGCTTGTCGAAATCGATTTTTTGAAATAAAATACAGAATATGAAATTCGGAGCTTTCTGTTTGTCCCTGAAGATATTGTCAAAGTTTGTGCTTTTTCGATCTTTTGAAAAGAGATATATATAGTTTTCGCTACGGTGCTAAAATTTACCTCTGAATGTGCCAGCAAATAAGCATGCTTTCGAAGTCAATCCTTTTTTAAAGGTGTCTTCTAGATACTTTTAGGTTCAGTCGCACCCAGGCTTCACTGCAGAGTGTGCTAAGCGCAGAATAACTAGGGAGAGAGATTCATTCGCGTGTGCTGATAATTGAAGCCATATTGTACATCATGCATCTTGCATACTCGTCAGTTTTCAATAAGTTTCTCTCTCGAATAATAAGTTGTGGCCTAAGATATCGAGAAATAAATAACACACGTGGTTTGAGTGCAAGGGAGTTGGCTTTTACCCATAGACAACAAATGGTGACTGGTTCAATTGTATTTTTCATTAGGCAAGATTCTGACAAATTAGTCTTCAGTACTCGCCGTTCTGTACCTCATCTTGCTCTCCTCTCAGCAAAACTGGCCTGTAACAGAAAAAAAAACAAACAAAGATTGCATTCATACATACCCATGCATCCTACAACCACTTCTTATGATACAATGGCGTAGCGTGCTTCTCTCACGTCTATAATGTTGAGTATTCAATAGAATCGAATAGCAAGTTATCTGGGATAAATTTTAGGAAGACGTCTATAGCAAGCAGCAATCTTAGACCATTCCCTTGTCAGAAAAAGAAGAAAACGCTATAGAAGAATTTTGGTGTAGTATTTTCCCTTCTAGGGAAACTAGTCCGAGTTCAGACATATCATAAGGCATAATTACATGGATCGATACCGTAAAGACTTGGTTAAACCCCACTGTCGATTAATCCCCCACTGCCGAATAAGTCCCCATTGTCAAATAGGCCCCCAAGTGTCATACAAAGAAAATGGTTGCATCCTTTCAAAAACCTGTCAGAACCAACCAAAATTACAATATGTAATTGAAAGAATTGTTGTCTCCATGTTTTGCTCCTGTAATTCATTCAGTACGCCAAAAAAATTGGTTCACTTAAGGGTCAAGTCATCAAGAAATTACAAAAAAATCCTGTTCTAGGAAGGCCTTCCAGGTAGGAATTTTATAACCTCCCCTTTACATAAGCCGCCCCCCTCGAATACGCCCCCACCCCCAAAGCCATTTCTGACAAGTAAGCCCGTGGGAGCTTAATCGAGTCATTGCGGTATCATTCATGAATAACATCGGGGACTACGAAACCCCTCTCAAATCACGTCCCTACTAAATCGACTACCAAAAAACAAACTCCTCTAAACACACGTGCTCTCATAGTACAAGTCTTCATTATCCAATCAGAACGCTCCATTAGAATAAACAAAACTAATCGCAGGGTAAAACCCAGAACACGCAGAGTAGTGGAATACCCAATCACTAAGCACTTCCCTACGCATAATATGATAACATAACATTAGCCCTTGATTTGGATAAGTAAAAATGTTAATAATCTGAATTTTCATACCTGTTGGTGCAACTCTCACATACTTGTTTCTAAATTCAGCGGAATCCACAAAATCGTGCAGTTGTTGACTTCTATATCGACCTCGCACACATTTCTTCACATGGTCTTTGAATGAACCTACGTCAGGGCTACGTTGAAGCACATTCTTGTAGAGTAATGCTACTCTTGCATTGCAGTCAATTTGCTGAGGGAGTAAAAAATATATACACATTATTTTGTAAGGAGCCAAGGGAAAAATCAAGTAGTATAAGTTCCTTCATTTTTTCTGCCTTTTAGTACGAAGAGTTCCTTAAAATATTTTTCGATAAAATATACATATTGCTCCTAGACGCAGCCTTCAGCATCTTCCACGCTTTAGTATTTAATGCAGTCGTATTCCTTCCATAACTTCTTTTCAAGTGTTATCATATTACGCGTTCATTAGAAGCAATATACAGAGCTCTATCGTTGGTCAACACAGAACGATCGACGTGAATTGTAGCAAAGCAAAGTTTCTTGACCTTTTAGGGTTCTTAGTACAAAGTTTCTGACAAGCAGGTTTCTTATGAAAATATGTGTAACATCGGAATAAACAAAACCTTTTTCGGTGACGGAATAGTACATACAGGGAGGGTCCGAGGGAGCCAGAAAGCATTTTTTCCTGTTGTGTTTTCCAGTGACCATGTCCGGTCTGTCCTGTTTCTTTCATACCAACCTCAACCTTTGTTTAAAAATGGCTTAGAGAAACAGCCTCCAATAGAATGCATTTATTCAAGGATGTAGAAGAAACTTTTCATCTTCTTTCGTTAGTGACCATAAAATTATTATTTTTAGCTTGTCAACAACGCCAGCCTGCATGGACGAACGAAAATAAAAACAATTGATCGGGGAAAATAAATTTGTCCGCTAAATGGAGGTATCCGCCTGTTAGAGTGCCCGCTGATTAGAGAGTGTCCTGTATCCAAAAAGTAAATCGCTGTTGCCAGTTTTCAAGTTCTATCCGTACATCTATAAAAAATCTTGCAAATAATATGATGTCTGGACTTACCTTTCCTTCCTCTCTAAGGTTGAAGTCGTCGTACTGGTTCTTAAAAGGCATCATGGACATGCAATCTTGCATGGAGTAGGTAAATCCTTTGGGATCCGGAGATCTATGTAACACACCCATAAACAAACCATGAACTCGCAACTGGCATCTTGTATCTGACAGAAAGGAAAGAAAATGCACTAGCATAGAAAACGCGTGTCGTTTTTAGTCTCACTTACTTTGCTAGAAATACTCTGTCCCAAACTTCTGCTTTCTCGAACAAGCAAGTAAATACAGGGAGACTACTATGTGAGCATGCAGAAGTTGACCAATTGAACATCTTGGGCCAGACTAAGGTTAGCCACCTATAGCAAGTCCTCTACCAAGGATGTCAAAGTAGACTCGCCTTTTTTATAAGCCTCAGTAATTTTGGCTAGTAATTTTGGCTAAGCCTGGTGGTTGGTTAGCAAATCTTCAAATTTCAATCTCAGTGATGCTTAGAGGATACATGATAGATGATGTCAAAGTCATTTCGATTTTCCAAAATCAGCACAGCCCAGGACCCAGCAAGATAGCCATGTTTCTTCAAATTTTATCCATCTAAACAGGAACTTTTAAATCTGCTTCATTGTAACTAGAAGAATCGGAATCATTACTGAAAAGGCAGGAGATAAAGGAGTAAATTGACAAGGAAATTTCTAGGGTACGAGGTGAACCTGAGGCCAGACTGATGCTTAGGTGATGCTTAACCCTATTCATACCGGGGGGGGGGGGTCAAAATTGCCCGCAGAAATTTGAAACGTTAAAAACTTTGTTTTAAGTGCTTCAATAGTAGCGGCTCTTTATTACTTTTCCTAGTATTTAGTACAGATTCAGAAAAATGGCAGAAAAAGTTTGCCGCAGGTACCGTCTGCGGGTGGTACACCCATTTAGGTTGGTGACTTGGCATAACCGGGGCGGCGAGGTCAAATTTGCCAGCGGACCCTTAAATTGGACCAAAAATAATATTTTTGTACTTTTGCACCCTAAATCTATTGAGCCACTTCATTTTGATTGTTT
>JAOBRC010791560.1:0-10050 GCA_027575255.1 Scolionema suvaense | reverse complement strand
CGCCTTTTTTGGACGTGTATAAATTGCCACCTGCAAGCCGAACGAGAGTTTTCCCAGATATGACACGTGGTCCACAGTATAACCACTATTGCCCTGTAGTTTCACACCAAAAACCACAAAAAAGTAATGAACAGATTTTGAACTATTCTTAAAAAGCCCTAAAAATGGCCATTTTTGGGCATAAATTGCCACCTGCAATTTGCCACAAAAATTTTTTTCAAAATTCCAGCTCCATTACTTTTCGTCAATTACAGATTGTCACCTTCACACCAAATTTCACACAAAGTCATTGAGTGGTTATCCGGGAAAATGCGTTGGTGACGGAAGGACGGACGGACAGACCTCATTTTATAGGACTTTTCCGCTAAAGCGGGAGTCCAAAAAGCATGAAAAACACCATTTTGGACAAAAATTGCCACCTGCAAGCCAAACCAGATTCTCAGGAGAGATCGATGGATCAAAACATGCGCAGAGTTACCCTTAGTTTTCGCACCAAAAATGGCAAGAATGAGATGAATGGTTTTTGAGATATTAGGGAAAAACATGAAAAACGCCATTTTTAGACGTCTGTAAATTGCCACCTGCAACCCGAACTACAGTTTTCCCAGATATGACACATGGTCCACAGCATAACTGCTATTGCCCCGCAGTTTCACACCAAAATATACAAAGAAGTAACGAACGGATTTTGAGATATTTTTGAAAAACTCTAAAAAACGGTCATTTCTGGGCATAAAGTGCCACCTGCAAGCAAAACAAAAATTTTTTTAGAAATTCCGGCTGCATCACTTTTTGTCAATTACGGATTGTCACCTTCATACCAAATTTCAGAAAAATTCATTAAGCGGTTCTCCGGGAAAATGCGTTGGTGACAGACGGAAGGACGGAAGGATGGAAGGACAGAAGGACAGACAGACAGGCCTCATTTTGTAGGACTCTTCTGCTAAAGCGAGAGTCCAAAAAGTTCTATGTGACTTTGACTTCGTCTCAGTTCTCCCTTTCGGAAATTGACGTGACAATGCTCGGCAGCCATTTTTAAAGAGGTGCCATTGGCGCTAAGTGGGAAAACAAAGTAGCACGTGAAATGCAATGAATGTTATAGGAATCGCTTAACTTCAGCTGAATTTTAACCGTAGTCATGTAAGACCAATATTAATATTGTCGTTCATCGCAGGCAGTTTTGTCACCGACGATTATGAGTTGGCATTTAATTTTTAAAACCACCGCCAACTTCATACGATTCACGATCAAATCCTCTTCGGTCCACCGCATGGCTTCAAAATGGTAGCTGTAACTGTGGGTTGTCAAGTCTGTGATGTAGATGCCGAAAGAAAGAATTGGCTCAGCATATAAAACAGCTCCTTATAAAGGACAGGAATTGACTATGAGATAGTCAAAGTGAAACGTGCAATTACAAAATCATCATAGCAAAAAATTATCTTCCGGATAATTCCACAAAATCAACTGCAATTCTTTTGAAACAATTTTGACTTGTTCTAGGAATTCAAAGGGGCCCTGTCTGATAGGTTTTAACATGTTGCGTTGGGAGAGCAGGTGTTCTCCTTTTTGGCACCAAATTCCAGTAATTTATCATCTCTACAGCTCAAATCAAGGCACTTCTGCACGTTTCTAAGCAACCTAGTGGTTCAATCAGAGATCATTAAATTTTGAATCGACTTCAGCCAAACAAGTCGCACTTCCACCGATCGACAGTCGATAAGTGGCTGAGAATTTTATAAAAATTTCAAAGCTTTTTTCTTAAAATTTGGTGATTTTTCGATTTCCTGCTTCACTCAACGTGTTAAAACAACAATATTTCTAAACTAAGGAGCAAATCAGCACCATTTCTCCATATTCATGCTACTACTCGTATGAAACGTTAAGTTTGCCATGAAAACATCTGTACGACTAAATATGTTATCCAAGTTGTCCATGAATTTTATAAGGGTTTGACCAGGATTTGAATTTGTACTGGAATGATCAATCAAATTATTTCCATGAATGATGCTATGTCTCCTGAACATTCACATTTACAACTGAAATGATTCATTTTCAGAATTGTGGCACAGATGCAATTCCTCTTCTGCCGTGAACTCAAAAATTTTGATTCAAACCTTTTCTATCGGCAAATAGCCTCTTAAAGCAATCAATCTAAAATTAATTTTGTCATGGTAAAAGAGCCTTCAAAAACATGACTGTAGCTTTTATCCCATGAAAAAGCTGCTGTACTTTCAGACATATCTGCTTTCAAAGTCACAGAGAATTCTGACTTGCTTCCATTTGGCTCCTGAACGGTAATTAAGCATGACGCACGATTGGACCAAGTGAAATTGTCTGGTCTTACTAGTCTTATTGCTCTTTGTTCAACACATGTGTAAATCAAAATAATCCTTTGTTTTCAAAGAAAGGTGAAAGAACCCGATACAACTTAGAAACGGTCTTACATATATGACATCATCAATGAGCAACATTGAGAATCAGAGGAGCATATCAAACTTAAAAGTAGCATTGAAGAAGAACCGTTAGAGCTTTTCTAATCAAATAAAAACCAGCGTTTAGGTGTTTGCAAGATCCTTCACCAGCAGGAATATCATTTTAGAGCGGAACATTGCTTCAAACAAAATCAACATTAGTACAGTATTTTCATCTATTTTATCCGATCAGCTATACAAACAACAATCATTCGATTGCATGAATAATGCTAGAACCTTACGTGGACTAAGTTACATTGAGCCATTCTTGCAGTACAGATGAGGCAATGCTAGACTTCAGCAATATGTTTCCAACTAGCCCAAGTATGTGAACATCTTTGGCGCAAAATTCGTGTGGGAAGCACAAGGCTATAGCAAAAACTTGACGGTCAATAGAGAATGTTGACCAGACTTTCAACACCATGGCCATAAATATTACATGCAGCCCACATTCAAAACAACTCTTGCAGAAAAGGTTCATTCCCAGTCACAACTGTGCTCAAAAGTCACAGTTTACATTCAAGAATAATGGCAAGGTGGTCTCGATTTCACAATGCGGTAAAACTTCAGCAGTAAGACATTGGCTCCATTGTAATAAGACATGAAAAATCTTACCTAAAATAATTGATTAAGTGAGAAGTCGGAAATAGGCACGTAAAGGATTGTCACTATACAACAAACAACTTTGGTGAAAACAACGCAACCTGCATTTTTGAACTGCTCACATTGTAAGAATGTAATTATATGCAACATAATAATCATGAGTGTCTTGCATACATAACATTAGCCGTTGTCATTGTGGAGGACTGTCTAAGTATTAGATTACCTAACACATGAGTTAGTTACTGTGACAAGGTAGATTAGCTAAGGTACTGTCATTAGATTAGCGCAGTATGAGCACGAGCCAAGATTGCCTTCAGCAGCAAAATTAACTAAAGTTCTCGATTTGCCATGCACCGTTAGTCAACTGTCTATGCAGTGCCCGTAGTCACACTGCAAAATCGGATTACTTAACACATTGAAGCCCAGATAGGAGAAAACTTGGTTTTGGCGTCATATTTAGGGTCTCATCTTTAGCTGCAAATTTGAGCATGTTCCCAGCCAATTAAGCAGATCAAACCACGTGCGCTGCACGCAGCGCTAAAAACTGAAAAAAAAACGCCAAAAAAGTTGCCTGCGTCAACCAGCTGCACTGAAACTGGTGCAAATTTTCTTTTTTTTCAAGAGAAAAGCGCTTTTTTGGCAGATGGTCTGGGCGTGAACGTGTTAACTACAGCTTAGTCAGTCTTTCAGATCACCTAACCTGGATTGCCTATACACTCAGGTCTGCATGATTGCCTGCTGTCACACTGATTACCAAGTGCTCACGTCATAACTTGGGCAATCTACGAGCTTAGGTAATCTGCACTGTGACAACAGCTAAAGATGGTGACTGGAGCCAACATACCACACAAAGAAAATAGGAGGAACATAATATTACCAAGTACGAAATTCTTTGCCGACGGAATTCGAGGAATCATTTCAACTAATATCACCACCAATAACAAAACTTTTCATTTTAGAAATGTCTCCACCTTATTTATCTACATTATTCCATTTAATTATAGGTGAAATGAAATAAGTTGTTTTAAAAGTTTGCCTACTTAACTGCACACCTTTTTTTATATAAGAAAACGCTTTATAAGAAAATCAGACTGAAAATGCCAAAATTCTAAGAAAGCTTTAAGAAAATCCTCAGGCTCAAGTTTTGAATCTGAATTTCCTAATTTAAGGAACTCTTTCATACTTAGCATTCGTCTACCATCCAAGCACTTTATCAAAAACAAGAATGACCAAATGAGTAGCATGGATCAAGCATCAAGGATACATGAAACCCATGTTTAGAAGTTTTGCGCAGGCAGATACAGCAAAAATGTAACATTTGCAGAGGACATAAATCTTTTTGTTACTAAAAATATGGTTCCTTGTGAAGTCAGTACTAGCAGAGGGCTACAATATTAAATATAGATGAACAATTTCAGGAAAACATTAAGAAAATTTGAAACTGAAAAAAACAAAATATTTAAGAATATTTCCGCCTCGATTTGCGTAATTTACTAAGAAAATTGAGCCTTGGCCTAAAAAAATTGTTTTCTCATGAAAAAAGTGTGTATTTACTGTTCTAAGAAGGATCATATTACAATTAATTGCCACTAGGATAATGCCACAGCGAAGCATCAATTCTCTCAATTATTCTCAACTGCATAAAACAACCGGAAAAAAGTCAACTATCTGAAAAGAATGCCCATACCAAAATGTAACAATTATCGTTCTACCAACCTTTTGTCTCTGACCTATATCTAATCCCTCAATGCATCCATTTTCTTTGCCAATCAGCAAAAGTTTGTTGTCTGTTCCACACTCTCTTTCACCTGAGGGAATCAAAAAAGAAAACGTATCAAAAGGTTACAACCTGATTGACTAAAATTCTAAATACAATCTACCCCTGATCTAGAAAAACTACTGACACGGATTGAACTTCCATTACAAAGTATATTTGTACCACAAATGTAAAACAGCAAATGCTACAATCACAGACAAAATATACAGGATCTAATGAACACATGCAATGCTAAACTTACAATAGGGGTCATAAATGAGTATTGCCATCGGCACAAAGGCAACAGTTCAGAAATTGCAAACGTAGTTCAAGTTGGATACCGAGTGAAATAATGAAACTTCATATTCCTTGATTCATCTGAAATGATGGGCATTAAATAAATTTCTTCTCACACAGGTTCTTTGAAAACCCGTATACCACAGTATGCCTCTGACTCCAAGATAGCACACCACACTTCATCAAAATACTTGTAAAACATTCCAGTACTGACAGTAAGGAAAAGGACAAGAAACACAAGAAACTCAACAACTGCATAAAATCAGTTCATCAAACACGAGTACCGCAACTGCGTCCCACTTTTTCTCATTGCCACACTCTCATGAATGCTCGCTTCTAACTAAAGACTCAGTAGGAAGAGAGAGTTTATACAAAACACGCCCCTGAAGCAAGAAATAAACATCGCACATCCAGATACGGATATTTTTGTCATTCCAATTTCGCCCGAGAAAATGCAACACAGGTCTGACATTTTATACGTTCACTAATAAGTTTATTAATTTTTACAAAATGCAATACAGATCACAATATTCAAAACCCAATAGCATTTAAGAATAAAGAACTCCTCTTGATATATACCCTTCAATACGAGCCCAAAATTAAATAAACACCCAGGGTGTTTAATAGAAAATTTGCGGCATACCAGGAAATACCAAAATTAGTGTTTGGATGACAAAAAAAAACTATCAGTAACACTATCACTAAATTAGTAACACTAACTTACTTTTCACAACAGGGGAAGCAGCATCAGCAAAACTAATTGGTGAACTTTTTATGCAGCAACAATTTATGATACCATTATCAGACGTTAATGTATCAAGGCAATTAGCAGTACCACAGTCCCACAACTTGGCTGTTCCATCTCGACTCGTAGCTATAATTGTTTTTCGGGAAAAAATGAAAAACGGAACATTAACAGACATGTTTATGCTACAGAAACTTTCTTGACATACAAATATGGCAGCAGACACAACTGGAAAACGCATTAAGATTTATTTACTTTCATGCTCCAGGACTAAAGGACTGGAAAAAAAGATCTGCAATCTAAAGTTATGAGCATATGTAGACTTAACTACAAATACAACTTGACAATCTGACATACAAATAAGAAAAAACTATGATAGACTTAGGATGCTTACTGGTAGTATTATAACTGTACCATGTTTCTATTGTCCACTTTACTATCTATCTGTTGGCATCATTCATGGCCGCCTTAATATTTTAGTTTGTCTTGATTTTGGCACAGAAATAGTACCCCAACCTGTCAACTTCTCCTACAAGAACAAGGAAGTGATGGGACCTTTAATGAGGACATTTTGGAGGACAAAAATAAAGATATAATGTTGAAATGGAAGAAAAGTAGTATACGTCGAAATACACCTAGTTAATCTTAAACACGGTCGTAGAAATAACCAATCCTTCCAAATTAACACCAACAACTGACCAGGGTAAAGATTTGTTTTCGAAATGCTTGGAGCACTTAATTGATCAATTAATATGGCCGTTGCTTCCATATCGACATACGCATCATTGCATTTGTAGGACTGAATGATAAAAAAAGAATTCTTGAAACATGTCCCCAAAATTTTCAGCCAGACATCCTTAACCAATGATAATTTTGATAATTATGAAACAATCAAAACTTTTTCAGCATCAAACAGAAGTTTATATCTGCTTCTTTCGTTTCTACAAAGTTATAAGAAACAGACCATTCAAATACATTTTAGGGTATAGGGGTTCATTTCTATGAAGGTTTTCAGCGCTCAGGACCAATAAGGGTTCTACTATTGAAAGCTATTTGATAAGGATAAAAAAGCCACAGTATCTTTGAAGGAACTGCAAGAAATACACATGACTGGGATCATTGTCTCAAAATGCAAAAAAAATCTGAGATAACAAAATGCAGCGTTTCTATTCAACATACACTGGAAAAAAAGGAAAGATGTCTTCAGATAAAAAAACATGAACCAATTCTTACAGATAATGTTGCGTCCTCTGTCAATGATGGCAGTGTGTGTGATACCTGTAATTAAGAATGTGAAAACAATTATAAGGCTTTCGTTGAAAGTATTCATCTTCATTTAACTTATGAGCCATTTCCTGCAATCATCTGAACTCAAAAAAACTTTCCTGTGTCAAGGATGGCATGGACACATGTAAGACAACTTCGTCCTCGTGGAATTCTTGCAACCCTGTAACATTTACCGTAATGCCTCAAATTTTTGGAGCTTTTAGGTGGGCGCTTATTTGAGGGAGGGCGCTTATTCGAGGCATTACGGTATTTTGACTTATGATAAAGACCCAGTAGCACCTTTTTTACAAGAACTTTAAATGAGAATATATACCAAGTAATTTATAGTAATTTAGGTCACAGGGTCGAGAGATTTTGAGGGAAATTGATGTTGCTGAAGAAAGCAGTGACAGTGAAGTTGATTTGCCAGATGGACATTCGGACGCAGAGGAAACTCATTCAAGATGTCTCATAATTGACGAGAGTAATGAAGAGAATTTAATTAAAAGTCGTATTAGATGATTTTGTACGTCATTTCAGTTGTTTGACTTTGATGTTTATTAAATGTATTCGCATACGTTTTTTCTTGCTTGGACATTAATAGCAACTGATATTGTATTTATGGCCGCTAATAATCCGCAGTAAATTTCATGTAATAAGGTATATGATAACTATGTGCAGAGTGACTCCCTTTCTGGCAGTCACTTTCTTCATCAGTGTGTTTTTGTCTACCCAGGGAGATGGTTTGAACTGAAATTGTAACTGACGCCATCACCAAACTTCAAATTCGAAGGTAGAAAACGAACTGGCGGCAGTTCAATCCATATTATTTCAAAAACACTACCACTGCACATTTCACAATTCTCAGGGGACAAAAGGAAACAAGTGAACAACCAATGCACCTCATAAAAGTGATCTACACCTGTTTAAGAATTGGGGCATGTCTGAGAAAGGGAGGCAATAAGCCATTCCGAGCTAGAGCTTGGCAATGGAAAGAGGGGGAATCAGGAGAATATCAAAGTTAAGGAGGACTTTCCAAAGTGGGGGGCTCCACAGACATCATGTTTTCAGGGGGGGTCCCTTAGACAGGGGGATAGCCAAATTTGGGGGGAACGGTGATACCCTGTGCAATAATAAGGATCTGGAATGGTCAGAAAAATATTTTAAAAAAAGCAAACTCACTGAAAACCTGCAAATAAGAGGTTATTGAGGAGTGAGCATGGCTGGTACATGAGAAACATAGGTCACTTTGTTTACGTATTTATTATGTAGCTATGTGCACTATTCTGTAAACATACTAGTTCAGTCAAAATTCACATTAGAGTTACAACAACAGGAAAGGTGCTAATTACAACCAGTGAAGATGTGCTGGAAAGGCACCGACTTAAAATTGTAGATTCGTTCTCAACTCATCGCTTCACTATCACTCAGTGATAGGTGCAGTGCAGTGCCCTAAAAGCTAAGACAGGTAGGGATTCAGTAAAAACCTACTGACGAGTAGAGAACGAATCTACAATTCGAGAAGACGTTCACTTCCTCAACCAAATTCAACTGACAAAAAGTTTGACAACAATTTCTAGAACAGTAGAAATGTTAAGACCATCCCGAGAAATAATAGACAAATCTTACTTCCTTTATGTCCAACCATGGTAACAGGACATGACCCGTCTTCAACAGACCAAATCTTTAACCTCATATCTGCACCACCCGACAAAACTACAGTCCCAGATGGGAAAAAGCGGCACGTTGTTACATCTGTCACATGACCCGACAGCTCGCGCTGAAAACAAAGTAATCATATGACTTCATTATAGTAAGATGATGAACAATCAAATATTTAGAATGGGTAGTCATTAGATTTCAGCCAAAATGAGAAATTCAAAAAATGTGAGCCCTTTGTCTTTTGCACGCATAAACCAAAAGAAATACCAACTGCACCTTTAACCTAAACAGCATTTTTGTCATAATGCAGGGACTGCCGTCCTATGTGACACGTAAATGAAATGGAAAAAGGCAAATAAAGGGTATTCTGACAGAAAGCCATAAAATATACTTAAGTTTTACCAACGAACAAGAACCTGTATACGGAACATTAAATTTTGCTCACGCTATCAAATTACTACACATTGCGATCTAGATAGAACAGCAAAATTTTGCTGCCTACACTAATTTAAGGGGCACCCTACGGTCATAAAATGACTTTTATTTGAGCATAAATCATGAATTAATAGGGTGTCAGTAAAATTTCAAGTGCTTCATCAAAAAGGGCAAAAGTTAAGCAAATGTAATTGGCAAGCACAAAAAATATGAGCCACCTGCTTTGATTGATGAACTGAACTATTATTTCTGGTTCGGAAGGTCCAAAACAAATTTGAGTAGGAAGCTTGAGTGTGCAGCAATATATTTCAGTTCATACAATCGCCTCTATTTGGTATGTATGTATCCAACATATATTATCAACCGCATAATTCCTGTCAGGCACTAAGACCTGAAACAGGTTCCTTATGGATTCAGCACAAAAACGATCCATCATATAAAAAAAATCAATAAAAGTTACACACAAAGAACAACAGACAACACATTTTCAGCCAGACAAAACCAAGAACAATAATGTGACAAGCATTGCAGCAAAATTTCCCTATTTAACGAACTTTACTTTCCAGGGAACTGAAGAATTATGTATATATTTGGAAACAAACAATTGCAACACTGATGCAAAAAAAACTTCTTTATGACAAAATTGACATTAAAAACACCACAGGGGTATCCCGCTATTATAGACAACTTGGCTGGGGTTGCAACCAGAGTCAAAGTACTACCAAGCTTTCACCAAATGTAACAATGTAAAACGGCAAATAAATAAAGAAACTCTTTATACTCACTCTAATAGCTCCATTGCTAGTTTGCCATAC
>JAOBRC010791449.1:0-10051 GCA_027575255.1 Scolionema suvaense | reverse complement strand
TTTTCAGATCTGATTTTGAGTGTTTTTGGCTAATAAATAAGGATATTTAGCTACTCTATGCATATTACAGACTCTGACGCTGTAATGCAACTAGTTTTATAGGTTCAGTCCAATAGAACAGTTAAATTTGCATTTTCGGGCCAAATATTAGCAAAAATCACAATTTTGTGATATTTTGAATAAATTATCACACCACTTATTGTATTTTATGACGTAGCAAAAGAACCAATGACGTCACTGACTTCTAACTTATGCAAACGTAATGTATAAGAGTTGGTTAACATACATGCCAAGTTTCATTGCTATTGCTTAAGTATTTTGGGATTTAGGTAGGGGGGCCTGACAGATAATGATATTCAACGCGAAAAAAGCCCATGTAAAATAGGGTTAACATTCTTCCCAGTAAACCTCCACAGTGCAAGCTTTCACAGATTTGACCTAGAATATCTCTCAGTATGTTATGAGCCTTGACCTTCACTTTTGTTTTGCGGTGTACGACAGAAACTTGGTGGGATTGAGAGATATTATATTGGGATGTCTCTTTCATGAAATAGAAACTTTTAAATAATTACGTTTTTTGGTACAATAGTTTGCAAAAAAAAAAAAATTGTGTGATATATTTGCTCAAGCTGTACCCTTAAGACACTTTAGTCCACTCAGATGGTTCATGATTACTTTTGAGGGGGCATCATTTTTGTGTCTAAATCTTTTATTCATTTATGCTGTGTCCAAAGTTAAATTGGATCCGATAACTGGTTCAAAAGTTATGTCAAATGTTTTGGAGTTGTCTGAAACAATTTCATATGCTTTGAAAGGGAAAGCTATTTTCATTGGCTTAACGTTGGGTTTCTTAGCCACCGGGTTGCAGCAAGATGCCAATTGTTCTCCATTTTCGCAGTAAAGCTTTTAGCAACTTATTCCAAGCTTGATTAAATGTAAATAATAATTTAGTTCCACTTGTAAAATGGGTTTCCTGTTGATGCTACCTGATTAAATGTTACTTAAAAGACCACTTAAAATTTTGCTTTAGATATGATTGCTGATTGTAACCTCTAAGGATGAGCTTGGAACAAGGCTGAAAATTTTGACAAATCTGTAGTTTTTTTTTCTTGATCTGTTATGAATGTCATTCCATCAAGATGCTGTTATTCGGAGTGTGCTTCATTTTATATTTAGTCAAGCTATCGGAAGGTGCAGGTTACTGCCATTGCTTGTTATGATACTCTCGACATATTCATAGCTACTTCGTAAAGCGTTGGTACTACCAATCGAAATACCTTCGCGCTTAAATTTCATGGTGCTCTTAGAAACAAGCGGCATTGTTAGTCGGTAACTAAGAGAAATGGCTCTCAGTTTCTCAGCACGTTGTATTATACATGGACATATCAATAAGGCTCTATGGTGATCGATTTGAAGCAAACTGGGAGAAAGCAGTGAATTCAGTGGATGTGTGTCTGGAATATTGAATTCTTAATGATTACCTGTACATACCAATACCTGTAACCCTACAAACGTTGGGCTTTTTGGACATCATAGAGATTGGCGGGGGGAAGGGGCTGGTATGCCCTCCCCATGTAAAATCCATATTCTTTCATCAGTAGTCCTGAAACTTGGTACAGTGCTAGATGACTGTATTATGTATCATTTGGGCTGAGTAATGACATTAATTATGCATAATCAGTTATGCAATTTCAATTAATTATGCATAATTAGGTGTATTTGTCAAAATTCGGGTGGGACTCCAAGAAATTGCGTAAAAAGCACAGTATGCCATTAATCCTAGCTTCCTAATACCTATTCTTGACATCTACATTGATATTTGGTCATATAGCAGCGTTTATCTGTAAATGTCATGGTTTTTTGGCATTGACACCTGTCAAAAATGATGGCGACACGCCTAAAATTAGTATCAGATAAAAATTTTTTTGTATTTCTGAAATCCTTGATAAATTTTAGGAGACGTCACCAAGTTTCGTGGTCAGAGCATAAGTACTTCTTGAGGTGTTTAACAAAGTTCATAGTCGCGGGCATCCTGTGCCTGAGCAACCTTTTAGGGTTAAAGGTGCAGTCCTATTTTGTATTGCCCGTCGTTTGGAAGGATTTCTGAATCTGATGCTGACTTGTAAACCAGTCTTAAAGAAGGCATTGTTGGCATCTTTCTTAACCCGGATTCCACCCTCCCCCCTCCCTGCCACATTTTTTACCGCTGCTGCTATACCGCAGTACCAAATGCTATGAAACTTGATGAGCTTTCATAGAATTTATTTATGAATATTTTGGTCCAAAAATATTTCCCTAATATACCACCTGCCTCCTACAACAGGTGTTTTGTTTCGGGCGATTGGAGGCAAACTTGATGTGTCACAAAAAGGCATTTTTGCCCCAATGAACTATGTTTAACTGGTGTAAACATTTGATTCTTTGAATCACCCATTTTTGATCACTAAATTGCACACATTTGGCTTTCAAATTAACGCTTTAAAATAATTTTCTCTTATTTACAGAACGGTGAGATCGAACTAAGATAAACGTATCTTTCAATTCACGGACAGAACTTCTTTATGGAGCCCCACAAAGCTCTATTCCGAGGTACACTGTTGTTCAATATATTCTTGAACCATGTATATATAACTTGACTGGACTACGAACGAGCTCTACCCACATGCTGCTTCTATTCAATTTTCAATTGTGTCGGCATTTATTTGAAAACCAGAATTTGCTACATCGTTTCCCACCAAAACTCGACCAACTTTGTTTTCCCCGCGTCTTGCCAAATCAAGTTTTGAGAGTAACGGAAAGCTTCCCAATAACGTATAAGTTTGTGGAACAAATCGCGCCAGCAATATATGTGTTCTTGAGCGTATGAAAAAGTATGCTCCAGGTCAGACAACGTTTCTCAAAATCTGCAAGTAAATTATTGGCAATTTTTGGCATACGGCCTTTAGAGGACGTACCCTTTGTTCAAGCAGACAAAATTCATTGCAAATTTCAAGTAGTCCATCTTTTTTAAATTGATGTTGAAAGTGAAGGAAATGTTACAAAAAGGATTAGTTGGGAGTATAACATCTTCCCACCTATACTCGTTCTGAGCTTCGCGCTCTTTCTACTTCTTCCAGCATTGCTTCTTGTGACTATTCTGCATGATAGATGTGAAGGCGGAATTTGATTGGCTCGTACTGAGGTGCATTCACCAGAATTCAATTGAGAACATATTAGTGCGGGTGATCATCTGCATGCTGCGCCTATTATTACTTTCGACTCTGGTTATAATACCAGAGGTGCTGTTCGTAGTCCAGTCAAATTATACGTCCATGCTTGAACTATCTATACTTGAACCATCGCAGAAAAAGTGGCATTTACGTGCACGACGCTAAATTTGTTCTTGCAGAAAAACCATACGCATCTCAACAGTTACTGCAAAAAGCTACTTGAAATGCAAAGTGATAGCTCACTAAAATGCTTCAGCCAGTCATCTGGACAAATTACGCATGAACAGCAGCGCTTACTTTGAATTTTGTTGTTGAATCTAAGCTTAAAACAGCACCTTCTGGTCTTCGTTAGACCACTGAGGATGAACTTGGAATAGGCTTGAAAATTATGGCAAATCTGTAGTTGTTTTTCTTGATCTGGTGTGAATATCATTCCATCAAGATGCTGTTATTCGGAGTGTGTTTCATTTTATATTTAATACAAATAGGATATCAGAACTATCGCTCTAGTTTTTTGAAAATGGAATGATGGTGAGCCAATGGAAAGTCCATCTTTTTGTACATAGAAACTATTCCCATATTTAAAATGCATATGCTTTACAGAAATTTCAGCGAGGCGTATTAGCGCTTCTTTGCTCATGGTTGAATGAAAACTCTCTTGTTCTGTTTCGTTCCTGATGACTCTTAAGACTTCAACTTTTGGTAGAGATGCATACATTTCCTCCAAGTCAAAACTTATCATCTGTTCCTCTTCAGTAATTTTC
This sequence comes from Scolionema suvaense, assembly GCA_027575255.1. Taxonomy (NCBI): domain Eukaryota; kingdom Metazoa; phylum Cnidaria; class Hydrozoa; order Limnomedusae; family Olindiidae; genus Scolionema; species Scolionema suvaense. Next base: position 6,078 of record JAOBRC010791449.1, on the reverse strand, counting down.
ACATCACCGACTGTTTCCACGAATGTAGCTGTATCGTTGATAAATGATGCTCCTTCCAAAGTTAAAGGTTTAACTTGCCTTTCCATCTCTTTTGCAATTTTGTGCGTAGTCGAACCTTGAGTGTTTATGATTAATCTGACTTTTAATGGATTTTTTTGTGAGCTTTCAAGGTCGATCTTGATGTCGAGGCCCTTGGTGGAATCATTTTTAGTGCATTCATCTGTTCTTATGTTAAGAAATTCTCAGTTTGGAGTTCCTTAAAGGAAAGGTAACGTCCAAAATGAAATTCTAGCAGTGGATAGAGTACGCCAAAACATGGCATATAGTTTTTATTTCATGGCAAAATCTTGTCGAGTTTTGGAGATATCAAGCATCAAAGTTCAGCAGCCACCATCTTGCCTTTAATTATGCATGATGTCACTTGTGTACCACTCAAATTATACAAACTTTGTACCCAAAATACTCAATCTTGAATTGCTTCAGAGTATTTTTTATTTCATTTTATCATAAAGCTGGATAATATGTCATAGATCTGTTGAGAATAAAAAACAATTTAAAGATAGGTAATGCGTTACTAAGGAAATGATAATGCTTAGCAATGGTACACCGAACCATTTCTTCCACCGTTGCAGCCTCAGTCACACAAGTTGCCCTTCCTTAGTCATTTTAAATTACCACCAATCCATTTTCTGTTAGCCATTGTTTTAACATCTTCAATGTCTTCTCATCCATGTTAACATGTTCTTCCCTCTTCCCTTGTTTCATTATCCTGATGACCTCATAACTTAACCCCTATTTCTAAGTATAAATAGAAGTCAACATCCTGAAACTAGTACCCTGAAGATGCTCTCCCATAGTGAAAATTTGGGCTCTTATATTTTAACATTGGAAACTGCAGCATATAGTGATTATTATCACTTTTGGACAAGAAAGAAGATCATGGATACGAGATAATATCAAGGACGAGAATATACGTTTTCAGACATCACTGATTGGAGGACTTCGAATTCAGCTCGGTCGCACATACTGCCTCGGTTGCTGTATCATTAGGAATACAGATCTTTAAGGTATTGATTCACATGCGTCTACATCAACTTCGTCCACAGAGCTTTGGGATCCCCATTTCTTTCTGATAGAAATCACTAATTTTCCTTTCGTGAGCCTTTTCCTTAAATCTTGTTGCAGTGTTCGCTTTATCGTCCTTCAACGCCCTTCCTTTCCTATAACGAGAAACAAAACAGCCATCAGGGATGGAGTACAACCAGCATTCATTGTTGAGAAAAAATAATAATGAAGCGAATCATTATGAGCTAGCACATTAAAGCTCCTTTCTATATGATCAACTTAACACAAACACAAGCCTAATTAAGCAACAAGTCGAGAAATGGATGATTCTTTAAAAAAAGAGAGCATTATGAACAATCTAAGCTTCGGATGAGATTTTATAGTTCTTGTAGAAAATGTTAATAAATTATCAACACTATGAAATGTCCAACATATAGCTACCTATTTATAAATTATTTTTAGAAAGCCAAAAGTTCAAGAATCGTATTTGAGTTTTGTCAACTTATCTCTTGCATGTGAATGAAATTTGCTTACATGCTTTACATGATTTTCTCATTAATACGAAATTCTTTCTCATGGGAACACAGTTAACATAAATATTAAGGTCTACTCACCATATCTTTCGAGCTACAATTCATTCTCCATTTGAAGCTTCTTTCTCAAAGTGAGCCCTCTACGAAACCAAGAAAGTAAAAATAACAGAGTGTTATAAATTATTATAAATTTTTATTGGACAAAATTAGGCTATGTATTTTTTAATATCGAAAAAAGTTGGGACGAAGAGCGGTATGTGAGGTAAAATCATGCTCTTTCCGTAGAGACATCACCAGAAGATTTGCTGGTATTAGACACAATCGGTTTTTAATACTTTGTTTTTCCTATACAATGGTAAATCAGACGTCACTTTTAGAGTGGATCATCTCGTCAGCGCTTGCTAGAACACTTACCACTCAGTAATGGACAGCGAACCATTTAAGCAGCGAAATTGCATGTCAGTGAATTAAAATAGGCCAAAGTGACGAGTCATACATGTTGTTTTATCGCCTGCCAGAGATTGGGCCAGCGCTTGCTAGAACACTTACCACTCAGTGATGACCCTTTTGCACGTATAACTAAGTTTTCAAAGCAATTTCCCGATTTGGATGTGTCGGCTCCTTTATACGTCAACAGGCGGATATATAATAAGTTCTCATATGATGACTTCTTTGGGCTAAAGAAATGTATGCAAACCTGTATGTTTTTAAAGTGGAATGCTAATGATTTAGTCAAAGTTACTTACCAGTAAGAGCAAACTCTTGCTTCTCGTTGCAGTATAAATCGTCCTTCTTCGAGCAACGGGATCGTCCTGTGTTGTCCGTGAAATTTTTTCGTATGCATTGGCGGGAATGAGTAAAATCAGTTGGTTACAATCGCCACAAAAAGTTCTACGAACATGGCGTTTCACGACTTTACAATCAATTAAAATTACTCAAAAACAGATGACCATTTAGGAAAACCTTTTAACATTTTAGTTCAGCAATGAAGGGAATGTATCAGTGTATTTAATTCTCAGTTAAGAGTGGTGGTCCAATTCTTCGTTCCCTGTCTACTCTGAATAGTACCAATAATCTGTGTTGGCCTAGTAATTTTTATTAGAACAATTGCTTAGGCCTGCCACTTACTTTGGATTGCTAACTGTAGCTGCATCTAAAAGCAGCAGGATCTGATTTTAATGACAATCAATTCAGTAAAGTAGGGGAATGATGACTGACAAATAATGTATCTGCTAGAATCTCCCGTCAAGTTGATTTTTCTCAATAGACGTTTTAATAAATTACGGCCACATACAGTGTTTGCCTCGTTTTGGTTGTAGATGACGTAATGCAATGACTGGATTTACAATGGAATATGGTTAGCTATAGGAGTAATCCTGTTAATCACCTCTTACTACTCATAGAAGTGCTACCACTAATTTCATTTAAATGTGCCACAGGGGCTGCATTTTGCATCTTTCTTAAAAGGCCTATTGGCAAAATAAACATTCTTGAAATCTCGCTGTTGGCAAAAGTTATCTTGACGTCAGATGCACTGAGATAATTTATCTTGCCCAAGATTTCTGCTTTTGGCAGTGCAAACAGCAAGTCAGAATACAATTTCTGAAAGTAAAATCTGTCATATTTGATAAACATCTCTATAGCACCTGATGATGACATTGAGTCGAAAAGCTTTGTGCTGCAAAACTGTTTTGTATCTGTGTTGATATGATAATACAATTTCGCTCTTCTCGTCGTCTCACGTACCGTCTGTCTATTGTCTGCCTAAGTTCATTTTGAGCCATTTTATTCTTTGCAATTCTTGTATGTAATTCTTTGCAAAGACTGCTTCGTTTTACTTACGTCCCGGTTTTACATCGGCAAGTTTTAGTTCAGATAGAAATTCACATGAAAGTATACATTCAGTGAGTATTTGTGCCAAATTTTCAGAACAAATATCAATTGTCTGTCCCAAAATCTTGGACGAAATATTACCATGAGTGGTTGCCTTTTTTTTAAACATTTCACTTCTTTTTCTATCACTTCGTTTGTGAGAGAGGCAAAGTAAGGGAAGCAATATTATATTATTATTAGAACAATACAATTTTTCTGGAATTTTTCAAATACCAGGATGATTTTCATACATTTTATACCCTTTAGATCTGACAAATTTGTGAAACTTGGTAAACAGAGTCTTGTAATTCCAACAACTCAAAAACATCAAACAAAAATTGTGGAAGCAATCTGCCAATTCTTGATCTGGGTTCGAAATTTTGTCGCTTTCTTCTAAAGTGATTTTGCTGCAACAGACTGTTTTATTGCTGCGGAGTGGTTGATACTTTTCCAAATTATTTTTCCGTCACTTAGCTGTTTCAGATCTAAACCCGCATAAAACTGCTTTTTGTTCCTTTGAACAAACGAGAACAACAGTTTCTATGTTTTGGTAAGCTATCCGATTGTTGAGTGTTCTAGATTTATGATATTCACTTTCAAGCATTGCCTTTCGATATCGTGCTTTCTATGGCTCGCCGATGGTAGCAAAATTCAATCGCGCCAAAAAACCTTCATTCAATACCAATTTATTCATTCAATTCCCAAATATTTTCATTCAGTTCGCCAAAAGATGTATTCATTCAATATTCAAATACGCATGCTTTGAATATTTGCTACTATAATTAATCTCAAGTTGGAAAACAATCGTTCATTTAAAATACCCCAAAATTCTACTCGCCAAGATCCATGCATTAAATCCAGCAATCATTTATTCAATACCTACAAAATACTCAAAACATACATACATAGCATGTACGTCCCATGTACGATGCCTAGAGCGGGTGTTGGGTGTTGGGCGACTGGTGGGATTCAAACCTTGCACTAAGCATTTCGCGCAACTTCATATTTGTTCTACTCAGGATCTCTTTTACCTCAATAATAAACAATGTTGAAAAGCTTCTGCTTCAGTATGGCTGATGAAGCTCTCACTTTAGTGACATGAAACGTATTCCAACATTGTGACGGGGGACGGGAACTTAGTACTACAATTGGTGGGAAATTATGCGAATTGGAAACGTGATGTAGCGAGTACCGTACATCCTCTACTAAGCGCCGGGGGCCTTTATTCAAATTAAGTTTTGAGAAGGTGCGTTAATTTAAAAATACCAACATCTCGAAAATTTTTTTAACAGTGAGTGTCCATTATATAAATTAATTAACCGTTTTTACATTACCTAGCACCTAAATAATGTAGTGAGCGCAATTTTATGAGGTTTCGTAGACTTTAGGTTTGGTCCTCGTATGCTCACGGGTGTTTAATAGTGGGGTGTTTATTGAAGGGGGCGTATAAAAGAAAGGGGCGTTCATTTGAGGATTTACACTATTAGGCAGCAGGCCAACTATGCTAAGGCGGATCTCTTTAGACTTGAGTATACATATGTTCCTTCGTGTTGCGAAGTCAAATTTTTAATGGCGTTCGAATTAATCATGTAGAGCAGAATGGTGGTTATTGAAGGTCCTACGTTTGGTAGATTGGTGACGAGATTGCTAGTTCCCAGGAAGATTGAACGATATTGTTTGGTGGATTGAAGAAACGTGTTTGACTGCATTGAATGCAGTGATATATATTGCGGGGTAGAATCAACCATTATCAGTCGGAATCGAATGCATTGATATTATGCTAACCGATTGAATGCACATATCTTGCAATTGATCGAAAATATTCAAGTGCTAAATGAAGAGTTTGATATTGAATGAACACCTATTTTAACAATTGAATATAGCTACCAACAGCGACCAATAGCTTTCCATAGATCTCTGTACATAAATGCTGCATGATTTCCACGAATACATTTTCTCTTCAGAGGAGTCTCAAGATATATCGTTGAAAATCCGTGTACGTTTAGAATTTTTAAAGAAGTTTTGCTTGTAGTTCATGTTTTAATACCTGCAATTCAAAAATGTCTGTAATCTCGGTGACTTATAAGTTTAGGAGCAGTCTTTTAAAATGAAACTTTTAGCACCGTTAGAACGAGCCTTTGAAAATCTGAAAGACCAATTCCTAGTGCCATTGTGTTTTGGAAGCTAGTGACGGAATTTGTCAAGATCAAATCAACACATGAAGGTGAAGTTTTTGATGCGAAACATATAACATAAACATAAATAGTTCGAAAAACTCACAGCAAAATCAAATGTGTTTGATTTTTGAAAATCCCATAGACGCGGCGAGACATAATGTTATCGTCTGAGCACTGTCTAACAGATACCAGCGGACACTGAATAATGGTCGACACTCGGATTGGATCATTGATGTTCCTTGTTTACATAAATGATCTGCCCAATCATATTAAATCTAAATTAAGATCCTCGCAGATGATACATCACTTTTTCAATTGTTAAAGACCCTGCACCCTGGACAAAGTGCTGTTGATTTAAACAATGACTTGTGCATGATAAGTGAATGGGCTCAGCAGTGGAAAATGTCTTTTAACCCAGATCCGAGCAAGCA
>JAOBRC010791338.1:0-10051 GCA_027575255.1 Scolionema suvaense | reverse complement strand
CCGATATCCGGTTTTCAGGGGGGGCTTCTCTTCGTCAGGGGGGAATAGCCAAATTTAGGGGGGGTTGATAGCCCGTTCCACACTATGGAGCACAATGCACATGATCACATGTATAATTATTGTTGACTTCTCGAACGGCTCTACATGTAAGTTGTAGCTCATACACGCAATGCAACTTGAGAAATGAATGAGTTCTTCTTTTTTATGCAGGACCGAGCGATGAGCTTAGTAGCTGCATCTGTACTTTATGCAATGGTCTTTTCGAAAATTTCCACAAATGAGCTCACCAGATCACCCTCTGTCCTTCCTGATTTTGTTTCTTTCCAAATGTAGCAGTAACCTGCCATAGGTTATATACACTCCTTTTTTATAAGCATAACGCTTATATGCTTACTGAGGCTGGGAAGCTTGAAAAATTTAAGCATAGTGCTTAGCATATCTCGAGCCTCAGAAAACTTGACCAGCACATTTGACCTGAGCCTTGTATAAACTAGCCTTGGAGAACTTTCTCAAAACTGGCCAGTTATGGACCATTTATTCATGTTTCTTCTAAACGCAATTGCAGTAAGAAGTTCGAAAGTTAGACGTTCGGAAACCGAGCCTTCAAATTGTCACACTAAATTTACACCTGAAAGGGTTTAGGAAACTACTAAGCATACTTTGAGGCTCAAATTTGAAAAAGCTTAAGCATATTGAGCCTCAGCCCAATTGTAGGAGGGCCTATTCCAAAAGTTAAGAGCAGCATTGGACAGCTAGAGGAAATGGCAAATTTGAGTCTGGTTTTCTCCAAAATGCTACTTCAAGCTCTATCTAATAAAAAGGGGCAGGGTCTGATGTTTGCAAGCAGTAGTAAAGCTGATGATTAACAACCCATAACAGGGCCTATTCTAGCATTTCAGGGCAGGGCCCGGAATCGGTCAAAAGGGTACTTATTTATCACATTTCCTTCCAAAATTTGTGATTTTATCAAGCAAATATAAGTCAAAAAGGGCAATTTTTGCCAGGACTCGAGAAAGAAAGCGTCCGATATTCAGACCCTTTTTTTGCTCTAGAAAAGAGCATGCATTATTTTGATCTCAGTAATTGAACATACATATTTTTCGATTTTTGGCATAAACATGAGGCGTCCCAGTCAACTACCTCCCAATCAGGAATCAGATCATTTGGGATCACTGCACTTTGTATCAGATGGTGACAACTTTCAAAGAGCTTGTTGAGCTTTAGTGGCATTTCTAAAGATTGCTTTATGGTTTTTATTAAGTACAATACTTATATCTGTTAGAGTGCAAGATAGGAACCTTAAACTTTTAAGTTTCTTCTCTTACCTTGCATTTAATTGCATGTTTGAATAGAAAAAGAGACAAAGATGGACATAGCTTTCAGCAATCCAGACCAAATGTCATAAGTTCACACTTGGATCTAGAGCTCTATTTTTCATCACAGATGGGATGCTCAACGCAACATTTGGCCATTTGCACACAATCTCTGATCTTACTACAGACTTTTTCACAAGTGCATTTTAGTACATCAGGGACGTTGTTCTACAATAGACTTGCCATTCTTCGAGGACCGAAACGCTGTTCCTCCCTTGCCTTGTTGGAGATCAGCTTTGATAGAATTTGTCTTGTATCTTTTACGAATTTTTGATGTCCAATGCACTAGCAAAGCATGTAAACCTCTCCAGCGACTTTGATCATGAAATTAAAATCAATAGGAGCAAATTTCTTAGCACTGCTTTTCCGGCAAGACTTATGGATAGCTTTACTTGCGACTTTAACATACCAGCACAAGAAACTATCACTCCATCTTACCTTTTCCACAAAAGAATTGTTTTGACCATAGAGGTTCCATTTTGTGAAGAGAATGAAAAGATAATCCCACATTTCCAGAAGAAACTTAATTCACTCATAGCAAGTACAAATTAATTATAGTGTGGAAGACGAAAAAAGTATGTGCATTGTTCCGCTTGAAAGACGAAAAAGCCTATCCTGCCTGTGTAGTTCGCCAAGGACTGTGCTCATGTGGTCTTTCATACATGGCAGAAACGAAAAGAAATGTTTGCACCCGATGTGCAGAGCATAACTACCCTCGTCAGGATTCAGAAAACAACACCAGCCACTCCTTTTCTTGATCAATATAGTGTCCTACATCATCTAACAGCAGCAAGAGGAAGTTTCTGGAAGCTTTACTGATTACATTGCACAAACCAACCTTAAAGCAAAACACCAGTCAAAAATGATATTCATAAGGCCAGGATAGGGGTCAGTTTCGGGATGAATATAAACCAGATTTGAGATTCCAAAAATGCATATATATAAAGTGAAAAAATTGAGAACAAAAACCTTCAATCTAACATAAACGGTGCTCGAATAGAAGTCTGAGCACAAGTGCAGGTCAGACCAGCATTACAAAGCGTGCTGCCGAGGACCGTGCGAGCAGAAGTTCAACATTTCTCGGTTTCAAAAACACCACGCATAAATCATCCTCAAGGGCTCCAACTTCAAGAAAAACAGAATATTCCTCAGAACGTTTAGTAGGCATGACGAATTTGAAGAAAAAAAGTGTCCAGGCTTCATTTTGCCCAGAGATTATGTAATACGTGTCCCTGTTTTGAGTCCCGACGTACTGTTTCTGATTCAGGCCCTTCTGATTCGAGCAAAGCAACAGCGATGCTGAGTCTTTTTAACATTTGATGCATAGAAAACACTCATTGCTCTGTCAAAAATACAAAACAATGGATACTGTATAACATAGTCGCTTTGATGTGAGGACTGACCTGATAAACGTTGAAATCATCATTCCTCTTACAAGTTCCATAGTGACTATGCATTTTCTTAAAGCAATACACCGGTCAAAAATGATATTTGCAGAACTCAAAGAGCTTTGAAATCGAGAAACATGCGAAACATGCGAAAAGCTGCTTTCCTTCAGGAGATACAGGCCTACAAAGTTTCAGAGTTTCTGGGATGCAGTAATTATGCATGACGTACGATAAGACCATCAAAATTAGTGTATATTAAGGACAGAATTGTACTTGATCCGAGGAGAGCCCAAAAGGGCACATTACACCACCTTTTCTGAAACATTGATATGTTGCGTAATTATTTCTTCCACAGATTTTTATAAATGCTTGGTTGCTAGGGAAAGCAGTATCCTTAGTGATGGTCCTAAGTGATGGCATAGCTGAATGATAGTCAAAGATGAGTGAAGAGCGCATAAATTAGTGGATCTTTTAAGCAAGATTCCTGGACAACCGCTGAAGCTTTTTATCTCAAATAGAGACCAACGTTCATCATTTTCGATGAGGTATCTATATGCAGCATTTCATTTTTGACCGGTGTATTGCTTTAACACTGCTGTTTCTATCAACATCCAAAAACAACTGAAATTGAAAATGAATTGACTAGCATGAAATCGAACTTAATCAGGTGAAATGTATTCTCTCTCTCGGACCACAGTCGACGACAAGGCAAAATATAGACGGTGGTTTCATTATACACTTCTCAACAGAGATGTTTCTCAATAGTAACAAATGAGAAAACAGAAAAAAGTTTGACCCAAGACGGGATCCCATTGATGCTCTGTGGACAGTATTGCCTTCGCCCATTTCTCGTCATTCCTGTACCTCATTGGAATATTATTGAAGTTTGGGGTATCTCACACCCTTCGCATTTTACTACTTTCCTCCATCAGCACACAAGCGCAGCCAACAGAACCTAAAGATGAGCGTTACCGCCTGAGAGTGATGACAGTGTTGACTACTTCAGCCACATATTCATTCAAAACAAGAACGGATCTATGTGACACAAAACATATTTTTGTTTTGGTTCAAGGCAGTGTAGAGTGGAAAGCTCCTGAGTAAACTTGGCTTACTCTGAAATCTCTCTGCTTGAACATCTCTGTCCAAAAAGGATGCTGCGAAAACACAGATTCTTCGATAGAGTTTCTGCTGCATCTTCGCAATTTCATCTTCGCAGGAAAATTGTTATCGTGATCTCTACTGGAGACCAGAAGCTGAAGACGATGGTATATCAAAAATGTTTCAGTAGGCGAAAGTGAGTCCCTTTTTTCAGAAAAATTGCTCTCGAACACTGAACTTTCATGCTGCTTGGTCTGACCATGCGCCACACATAAATTATGCAGTTTTGATAAATTGTCCGATATGGCTGATGCACTTGTGACAGAAGAGAGAAATGGCTACTTTGAGTGGCTATATTTCATTTGAAGAAGGCGCAAGGTGCATTTAACTTGTACAAGAGGATGCTTTACATGATAATCTTTTACCCCAAATCCACTTTCAGTAAGACTGGTATATTGCTCTAAATGAACAAATAGACTTCAGTCAATTAACTATATTGAGACATGGTGTAACATAGAAAGTATCCTCTAAATGAAGTTTTTCTTTTATGCACTCGGTTTTTACATCATCTCCTATTCTTTGGTAAATTGCTTTTAAAAGTACTTTTTTAAACTACTAGTTTTAACTACTAGCAGAGCATATAAAAGTTTTTACTCAGTTTTTAGTTTACCTGGTAGCACCTGAAGATGGTTATAGCCGAAAAGCTTTGTGCTGAAACTATAAGATGTAGTTAACTATTTTGTGCGTATAGTAATTGTGTTATGATATGGTGAAGTTAGTTTCTGCATGATTGAATTATGTTTCATGATAAATCCATAATGTTCCTCACAAGTCGTTCCCTTGCGATTCTTCCAAGTCTTCTGTTTATACGACATATAATGTGAAAATATCGCTGAATAACAAGTACTCACTTACGTGACTATTTCTTTGTATTGACCAATTGAACAACACCACCAAAATCTCATCATCCAAATAGATTCATCCAGCTCTATATCTCTGCGATATGATGATCCTCTGTAAGCGTCATAGGGACGGATGTGATATAAGAGAAATTTTTGGCTCGCGAAGTGAGTGCCATGCCCTTGGCATTGGCAATGCACCTTGGGTGCAAGGGGCGCTGTAAGCCCCCTGCACGGGTGTCCAGAGAGCGCAGCCCCTGGAAGCTTTCGCTTTTCTATCCGTTTGTAGCTCTAAAATTGTGTTTCTACTGCTGCCATTTACAGCACCCTGAATCTGGTAACATAGGGCAGAATCCTTGTAACAGCTAAAGATAATAACTACAAATAAGAAAGACATTCATCAGGAACAGACATTCTAATTAGCTTTTCTAAATTAATAAATAACATCTGTCTCCGAAGATACACTCTATTACATTCAAAGATTAACTCAGTGCTCTTTGAATATAATAGAGTGTATCTTCGTAAACAGAATATGTTATATATTAATTTATAATTGCTCACTCATATACGATGTCTACTTTGAGAGATTTAATTAGCTTTTCACATGAAACACAGAATGGTTGGATATCGGACACAGAACAACGCATTTTATAGCATTGATTATAGAAATCAGCGTACTTTAAGTAACAAATTTAGCGTCAGCAAACCCTGTATAAATATTGTATCTACTCGATCTTCAATCGCAGATTTCCGTTTTGGCACTCCATGGTGACCCGTGAATTTCCCCAGAACGTAATTCCCTGATTTCCCTGATTTCCCTGACTTTTATAACAAAATTTCCCTGACTTTTTGGCTTCTATCACATGGAACATTTCATTAAAATTACCTTTTTACCAAACGCTTATCACAAACTACAGTCTGGCTAAACTTATTCAAATGTACCATAAAAATGAATACAGAGACAGTAAGACTCAAACAAAGACTAGCGAATTAAGAAGAAGAACAAAACTGAAGCTATCTGCATAGCTAACTGCTTCCTGTCCACATGACATGCAACACCTCTAGAAGCATACTACTATAAACAAAACCTCCAAACAATACACATGCCCATGAACAAAATTGAACAGTGATCATTTGAGAGTTTACATGGGTTTGGGAATTTCATGGTGTTTAAAATAGAACGAAAAGCAGCACATCCAATCCAAGCATACACTAACAGAAGAATGTAATTGGACGAGATAACGTCAATATTGGATCCACACGAAAAAGCTGAACGCTGCCATGCCAGGGGAAATATCGACCATGACCAAAAGCATTCTTGAACTACCAGACAAGAAGTCAGCACAGTTGATGTAAGCACAAGCTTGCCTGGTACTATAAGAGAAGAATTGTGCCTACAAAAACACTGACAAGTAAAATGCTTCCATATAATTACATAGTTGAGATTCATTTGTAATTTACCCGAATCTTCTGCAATGTAAATCACAAAAACGTATGTAGAGAAGATATACAGGTACGTTGAGAACTGGCAAAACCTAGCCTGTGCAACAATATAGTAGCTGCAGTATGAAGCATCAAATAAAGGCACAATTAGGGTAAGAGAATAGCTGCTAAATGCAACTTGTGGAATTGTCTAGCTCAATCCAAGGCAACAGCAACTGATGTGGTTTGACTAACTAAATGCAATAATATGAAGTATGAATCACTACTGCCTGAACTAGCAAATCAAGAAGCCAAAGGCCTACCAAACCAGCATTGTATGACACTGCTTAAATATCAAAGCTTTCTGTTTCTGACTTCTAAAACTCAAAGCGCTAACATTGTGAGCACAAAATTGTGTTCGGCTTCATAAAAATCACTTTGCAAATAGAAGCCTCAGAAAAACTATTGTTCATTGGGATGAAACAGCTACAATCAATTGAAAGTAATGCCTGGTCTTCTAAGTGAAATTCTTGCTGTTACCAAATAATTTCCGAAGTTCATGATTCAGCATCAATAACAGCAACAAGTAAGAAAGTGGGTGTTATTAATGTCCTCAATGTGACTTTGTCCACAAAGGTTTGAAGAGTATTTGCCAAGCTGAAAGATTCGCAGTATCCAGGGTTAAAAAATTAGTAAAATTCTACCAGGTCCAGTCAGACCTGCACACTTGGTCATCTGTAGTGTCCAACGTGATTTGGCCAGGTCCGACAGCTGTAAGTTATCGTTGCACTAAAGCAACCATTAATTGTTGATACCAATTCCTACAAGTAACATTGATGACCTCCCCGAATAATCATTCAGACCCTGTTACATTCTAATGCTGTAACTGCTCTGTCAGTTTACTTTTATTCAAAAATCACAATATATGCAAGGCAATTATTAAGAGCATGCACAGAGAAGTTTTGAGGCAAATGTAACCAGGTCCAGTTGGACCGGTACTTTGAGTTTTTATGAAGCAATAGCAGCAGTAGATAAGAAAATTTCACATAGCAGTAGGTTGTCACGCAAATTTCTTAACTTCAATTATATTTTTTAAAGAATAACTGGAGGCACATACTTCTAACAGAATAAATGCAGAGATCATATGACATGCAGTAAGGACATGCAACAAAAAACAATCCTGTAAGATAGAGTAAACCATGCAGGGTTGTTCTATATCCTATCTTCAATCATGTAAAGGTAATTTTTGTCAACAAATCATAGCGTCATTCATATCTAAAACTGTACTCTGAAGAAGCAGCAACAGTATCATCTAACTTGCAACACGTACTGCTATGTCACTCCTCAAAAACGCTAAAAAGATTCTCAAAATATATGTGACTGGAAACACACTTTCGATAGAGTGAAGTCCAGACGTAATTTGAGCATGCAGAATGGTGGAACAACCCTCATAAGTATGTAATGTAAAACCTGAGAACTTAAGATGACAATTCTAGTACAAAATGAATACCAAGAATACTTTTAGGAAACGTCAAACACAGCCAGAAGTTTTTCAGAAGATTCGGGTTGCTGCAAATAAAACTTTACAAATAATGCTTCTAAAAACCGTAAGGGAACCAAAACACAAGCTTAACATGATTCATCACTGATAATTCCCTCCACTTACGAAATGCACATGCCATGGTCATTGCAATTGTTTGTAAAAATCATCTAAGGATGAGATAAAAGTCCTCATCTTGAAGTAAAAATATCACGCTACCCGTCATATCTTCCCAACGAAGCAAAATCTAACAAAACCCTTGGGCACGAAGATACATCTATCATAAAGTTCTATCAAATGGTATCATAGATGAAAATTTGGATACCCTTGTTATTCTTGTGGACGTCAGCAAAAATGTACGGTGACGTCATAATTTTGGCCAATTTTTGTACAACTTGCAATTTTTTGCCACCAAAATGGGTAGGGATCACTATTTTGGTGTATTTGTAATTGTGTCTAACATCTTTTCATAAAAATAGTAAAAAATTCCCGTCCAAAGCAAATTTTTAAAGAAAATTGGAAAAATCTGCACAAAAAGGTCCAAATTCAGACCAGGTGCCTCCCAAAAATGGGCTGATACCCCCCAAATCGCAAATTTTTGACCAAAAATAACTTAATATTTGTTTTCTTCGATAAATCGTAGAAAAGTCATGAAGTTTCACGTGTGTAGCATGTATCGTTCACCAGAGACAATCGCTAAAAAATGTTCGTGGTGAGATCCACTCCCGGCCTGAATAGGGTTAACACATACCAAACAGAAGATTGAGGTATTAAATTTTGCAATTACGCTTAAAGCAACAGTAGATCAAGGCTTCAAATAGCGGTCAGATATCAGACGATGTCTGGCAGGCTTGCTTGTGTGACTAGCAGAAACATAGCTTGAGTTAGTCATCATGTCCGGCAGCTTTTCAATCAATGATGAGCAGTTATTTAGTACTTATATCTATCGGCAGTGCACCACATCAACGATACAATAATTATCTTTACATGTTACCCAAGACCCTGTAATAAGTAAGACGGCCAGTTTCTCATTCCCCAGCAAAACGTAGGTGTCTTTCTTATAAAAAACCCTCTATAAAGCAGACACGTGTAAGACAGACACCTCTACAAGACAGACACTTTCCATTCCTCAAATAAAAATTGAAATATTCCTCTTAAGATGGACACTGTAAAACAACTGTATTTTCTAACAGTTTAAATAATCATTGATTGCAATGCTTTACACAGTCAGAAAGTTCCAGCAACTGTTTTGAAATTCTTTTAGACGAGTAAGACACTGCTTTTGAATGGCCAGACAAGCTCCATGGATTAAATCATAAAAAGTTGAATTTCAAAGTGTCTAAAACACTAATTTTAATGAATTTGAAATCTGAAAAACCTCGGAAAGACAGACACCTTTATAAGACGGACACTTTTGCTCTCCCAGAATGGTGTCCGTCTTAACAGGTTTTACTGTAGACACACGGTATGATTGAAGCACAGCATTTCATTTTGCTGGTCTTAGATGGCGTTATAGATAGAGAGATAGAAAATTGCACACTTTAATTGGAACACGACTTGGTATGGCATGGTAATTGTGTACGGCTCTTATCACACCTTGAGGTGCATGTGAGTCAGTCCTTGCCATGGATCAAAAACAGTGACCGGCTGAAATAGTATACGTCTAATGAAAAAAGCTAAGAGCTGGACATCGTGTCCGACTGGTATAAAATAGGTATTAAGCCTTGGTAGATCAAATTTTTTTTTGAGCTGATTGCATTAGATCTGTCTTCCTTAGAACGGATTTCATAGTCAAATTGCCATACTTGTAGCAAAGAGTACTTTTTCTGGTGCTTCTAAACAGTTGGTCTCCCAAATCGCACATTCGTCAGCCGATGTCTTGCATATTAAACCAGTCACATAATTAGTGGACTCCCGCAAACTTAATTGAGAATCTTCACATCAAATCAAAGAAGAGAATAACACATGAGCCATAAGATTTGCACCACAAATCATAAAAACATGATAAGCGTTCTTGAAACATCGTGGAAAAACCCTAAAACAGCCATTATTGACATAAATTGCAACATATTCCCAAGATATAAAGCATGGATTATAGCATATGCTTTGTTGCCACTAAGATCCATGCCAAAAATGAAAAGATAAACCATTGTTGACACATTCGGAAAAACTGAAAATAGCCATTTTCTGACGTAAATTAACACCCGCAAACCTAACGAGATTTTCCTCATACACGGCACATGATTCTTAACCCTATTAAGCCCGGGCTTTTTTGGCATTCCCAAACCCGGGGGGGGGGGGGTGTTGGACCCAACCCCCGTAAATTTGTTT
>JAOBRC010791116.1:0-10052 GCA_027575255.1 Scolionema suvaense | reverse complement strand
AGGGTGGGGGCTTATTCGAGGGTGGGGGCTTATTTGTCAGAAATTGGTTTTGGGGTGGGGGCTTATTTGAGGGGGGGCTTATTCGAAGGACGGGGCTTAATCTAGTCTTAACGGTATGAGAGAAGAGAAAAAACAAAAATTAGTCCTAAACATGTTACTGACGACTATCACCATTCACTTAACACCTATTGTAATCGGCTTATTGTAATTTGCGAAAAGTTCGCAGACATTTCGTAAACATTTCGCAAACATTTCATATCAATGTTTTTCCGTCAAACAAATATTGGCAGAATTGTTAGCGTGTAAACATATCAGAGAAATCATAATTATTCTCATATCATACCAGGGATGTGTGCAAATCACAAAAAACCGATAAAAACTGTAAGTAATACACTGAAGCTTTCAGCACGATGTAGACAAGGCCTATTATCGGAGTATTGTAATACAATACGCCTAGTAATCGGCATTCGAACCAATCGTCTTCGATTTCGAACTTCGAAGATGGCCAGGTCTAAAACGAGGACCCAGCGGACTACGCGGAATACACGCGGACTATACATTAATACCCAAAAGTTTCGGCCCGACAAACTTTCGGATTAAAAACTGTCCGAACGTTTTTAGCGCCAAAAATATCATTTTATCAGCCTTTTCCGAAAGGTTATAGCGCCGAACTTTTTTGGGAAATGCCTTTTAATTTTGATTTAAGGTCAAAGGATTTGAAATGGTGGGAATAAAAGAAGCCTTGGTGATGGAAGATCTGCTCGCTGACCTTGATTAAGTATGGCAACAAGCATGAAAATCAAAAAACGAACTTGGCAAACACAAAATTTTATCTAGTTATCTGTAAACGTTTACACAATGTAAAACTTTAGTAAGCAACATCATTCTAAAACAATACAACTTTGCTTTGATCTTTTTTTTACTGTATAAGCATCAGTTCTATATCCACCGCCAGCTTGTAATCCTAACGACTAGTAGCATTCTACAGATGCAGCACTGCATGTTGTCGTTACAAGGCGACATTTTATTCATTATTAGATGCATATCCTAGGCTACACGGTTCCATAGAATAGTCGAACCTCTAATAGCGGCCACCTCCGAATACCTTATCAGACAAAACAATGTTGGACAAAAGTGACGAAATTTTTCGAGCTTGATGAAAATTTTGTCCAAAACGAAATTTCAAATTTGCCTACCTAAGATTTGTTTTCCCGTTTATGAAGTAGGTCTTCATCAACTGTTGGGACATTGCTACCTTCTGAAGACCAAATATTTTCGCCAACAAAATCATTTCACTCCCAAAACATGAAAGGGCCATTATTCTTTGAAGCAAAAGTTGAATCAAATCCCCGATAGAAATCTTACGATAATGCAAAAACACACGCAAATACCACCAAAGAGAAGTGTTATATGTTTTATGTCCATTGACATATTTTTCTCCGAAAAATGCATAAAAAAGAACAATTAAAATTGGACTAAATTATTCGTCGGACAAAACTATTTGTCGCACAAAAGTGACGAAATTTTCCTGGGGTGACGAAAATTTTGTCCGACAAAAATTTTGTCTGAAATTCTTTTGTCCGATAAGGTAGCGGCCACCTCCTGATAACGGCTACTAACTTTCAGTCCCAAACACTTCCCCTACGTTTTCCTACGACAGGCCACCTCCCAATAACTTTGAGCGGTCACCTGGTGTTGTCCTTAATGAAAAAAATAAAGGAAAGTTCCCATCTAAAGAACGCCACTCAAATATCTGTTCTGTCTGATGTTTATTCAAAAAATTAGAGCTAAAGCATACATTTTATCCTCAAAACTGATTACTTTACACGAAATGGTTGATTTCGCCCATAGTTTCAAGAATTATCCTTTTAGTGTGTCTTCAATTATGTAAAGCACATGACCTTTTTTAGTAAACCTCCGTATAGTGGTCATCTCCCACTAGCGGTCACTTAACTTTGGCTGTAAAAGTGACCGCTATTAGAGGTTCGACTGTACAATTGTTCTCAAAGAACACACTTCATGAAAACACTGAACCTTAAATTCTTCAAAAGTTTAGAACAACCCCCCAGCTGGAGTCAAGCCTTTTGACAAAAATATTAAGTACGTTTTTCCTAAATCAGAATATCCTGGACAGAAAGAGGACAGCCCATAAAAGCAGAGACAACAAACACAAAGTTTTATACATGTATTTTTAATAAGAAACCAAGCAAGCGTGGTACTAGCAAACGTTTCTTAAATTTTTGAAGATTTTCAGGAAAAAGTTTCTTATTTGGTTCCTTAAATATAAAGGGCTTTTGAAGACAGTACACAATAAAACAATGCATTTAAGTCGTCACAATCTTCAAACAAAAACATCAAGTCCTCAAGAGTCCAATAAAACAATGCATTCAATTTGTCAAATCTTCAAGCCAAATCATTGAACGCTGAACAAAATGAAACATTAAAAAAAAATGTCCAATCATGCAAGAACTTCATTTCATGTACATACTGTAATGTTTGATGCTGTTGGGAAGGAGTAGCAACGGTCATTGTTTTCCAATATTTTGTGAGTTTCTTAAAGTTTGTTCTCACGCTTTCCTTTAGTAGTAAACGTTTCTTAAAGTTTTGGAGGCTTTACTAATCAGATTCCTATAGACGGATCTCCTATTAAAAAAATACGCGTACACACAAAGCTGTTTAGCATATCATGCCATCTTCAAGTGCTTATATAAGTCAGCGAGGACAGCGTTCCTGGTAAATTTGACTGCTTATATGTCTCTTTTCCTAAACACGTACATGAATAAGTGTGTCTGCAAAGTGTGGGTATTTAAAATTCATTTAGTGTTTTCAAATCATCAAAGTATGCGTATCCTTCTATGAATGTAAATAAGAACATTTGAGCCTCAAATTTCGTCCCTAAATAAGAACGCTGAGCCTTAGCCAAAATTACCTCGCTCTTACAAAAAAAAGTGTGCTCGTTTTGTTCTGGAAGTGAGAAAAAATAAAAAGAGTTGACCTGTTGATTGAATTTACAGATTAGATAATCGGTTTTCAGCAGGTTTGTAAGAGCATCGCTCGGAATCGGGAGACCTTGATCTTCCCGTGAATCCCAATCGGATCAGTTATTATAGCTCCTACCGGTCAGTGCTCTTAAGTTTCTACGTTTCTTAGCTTGTGTGTCCCGGGCCTTTCGTTTCTCGTTCTAAGAACCTCCTTGTTCGAATGAAATTGACGTTAATCATATGCGCTAAAGGGTATACCTTATTAGAACAGTGCAGGTGCTCGACTTTCGAGGATGAATTTTTTCATTAGTCCCTATCACAAAATGTTTGTTTCTGCATCATTGACTTGACTTTTTTGTCCAAATTTTGATATGGATATAATAAAAGATAAATAATAATGCATATTGAAGCACTATAAATTTAAATGAAGTGATGAAAACGCTAAAAATGCAACTATAAAGTTTGCGAAATGTTTGCGAAAACTTTTCGCAAATTACAATAAGCCATTGTAATCAAACTTAAACCGTTCGAATAGTCTATGCTTATAGAATTATAAACTGCCATCTCATCTTCTCTGCATGTTCTGGGAAAGAAAATATGAGTATAAAAACAACTGGTGAGTGAAACGCGCAAGTAAGTGGTAATGGTAACATAGAGTAAATTTTGAAAAAAAATATTGCCACTACTAATACAATTCCGTTTCTTTCGAAAATTTAGAAATTGATTCTTCTTAGGCAATAACCGTGGAAACAATCATCTAAATTAATAAAAAACTCCATTCTCTTTGAGACAGACATTATGGAAAACTATGTAAATCCTAGTATTTTGCCTTAAATTTCCCACGTTTTCATGATGCGAATTCGAATGCCGAACCCCCGTCTACGTTCCAGTAACGCACGATGCCAGATATTTGTGTCGCCAGATTCTGTGCGACGAAAAGGGTACCGTTTATTTTGTTTCTGCTGGTGAGGTAGTCGACTTATTTTTACCGTTTTCGGTCAAAACTGGTGTTCATAATGAAGGCTTTCCTTAGGTTCAAATGGGAATTGGGGGCCATTTTTGTGTCTCTTTCGCAGACACTTGCGTTGTTAATTCACAACAGAGAGCTTTTGTAATGACTGTGGCTGGTTCCCTAAGAAACAAGCAAGTCTTTTTTAAATCAGAACGAGTCTTATTCTTATTCTTCATAGAGCTCTCGAAAAGCTGTCGGTGTTCCTGTACACGAGACACTTTGTTCCTCATCGTTATTCTTCCGCCGAGCAAACTCAAAATGGCCCATTCTGTTTTTAAAGGATTTTCAACGTTTAGCAGAAAACAATAGAAAAACCCCAAATTGGCCCAATAATACTCCATGATGTGATTTTTTTTCATGTTTTGCGGGTGAAAGTTTGTCTTTCCCGTACCATTACAATGTTAATGCAGATGTAACCATCATACGGCTCAAATTTTACTTTTCAGTTCCTTTTTTTTTGTCTTTTTGCATGTCCATGTTTGCCTCAATCGCCTCCCAAAAACTGTTCGCTCGATCCAGACCCAGCAATGAAGCCCTAAGAAAATGGGTGGAAAAGATAGCAAATATAATTTTAGGAAAAGTCTCTGGGGTTAACGTGACAAAATTCCAGCAATTAGTGCCCAGTGATGCACACCGAGATTCCCCTTAATGATAGCCTCTTATTGATATTCGCTATTAAAGAGAGTGATTTTAAATGAAATTGCTTTAGTCGTAGTCGTGCCAACCCTGTCCCGGGCAGGAGCTTTTTGGCCCCCCACTATCAGATTCCCTAACGGAAACGAAGCTTTATAGTACCCTCCTATCAAATACCCTAACGGAAACGAAGCTTTTTAGTACCCTCCTATCAGAGACCCTGATGGAAACGAAGCTTTACAGTACCCTCCTATCAGATACCCTAACGGAAACGAAGCTTTATAGCACCCTCCTAGAAACTGTTGATGCGTATTCTGAAAACTTTTTCGTCCAGGCTCATGCCATTATAGCCAATTTTCGAACAAGGGTCGAAAATACCAGAAAATATAAAACCCAAAAAAATCCACATAGAACTCGTGGAATGTTGTTTTGACGCTAAAAATACAATGCAAAAGTACAAAATGAAGTCACTTCAGCGAATTTGTGCACACAAGTTCGAGGGTTTGAATCCCACCGTCTGCTACTGACAAGCGCGAAATCCTTGAAGGCTAAGACGGGTAGGGGCTCCGTAGAACCTAGCACTGAAGCGATGAGCAGAGCACAAATCTGCAGTTTGAGAAGAAATGTTGAGTTTTTACGGGCAAAAACGTGATTTTTGGACAAAGTCGGGCAAGTCAAGAGCTAATTTACACATGGTAACTCATGAAAGTATATCTCAAGGAGCCTGGGGCGAGAAACATTTCTACTTACTTTTTTGAAGTCTTTTATACTCGCTACCAAGTTTTAGTTTAATGGCTACTCTAGAAAAAAATTTAGGACGAGGGGCACCCTCTCCCGGTTCTTGTATCTGCGAAAAAAGCCCACAAGAGATTAATAGTCATTAATGTCCTGTGAGTACCAAGATTTATCGTTTCCAATTTCACTAGTTTGTGAAGGGCGATTAGGAGTGGTGATCAGGAGATCACTTTCCAGGAGTTTAAACTTTCTACTTAAACCACTCTCTAATGACAACTTTTGAATTATTTTGTTTTCGTATCGCCAGAATATCTGATTGGAGTGGAAAGTACTTTTTTTACCGTTTGGCTTTTTTTAAACCTCCATTCGACAAACAAAGCGGGTGGATATCAGATCTCTTCAATTACTTGCCAGAATCTACATGAAAATCAGATCTCTTCAATTACTTGCCAGAATCTACATGAAAACACTAGAAAGTGCTTTCAAGAGAGGTGTAATAAATTTTTCGAAACAATTTTGAAGCCAAGCGTTTCGATGTTGAATAGTTGCGAAAAGTTCGGTTTACGTTTGTGCTGAGAAGAGACCTTTTCGCCATCTATTTTTTGAGGATTGTGAATCTGAGAATTTTATTTCTTTTTGGCCGTAGACCATCTGCGGTCTTCCATACTAGATTTTTGAATTACCTTTTATGTAAACTTTACCAGTTCTTCACGATTACCTTTGTTGTTTTGTTTTCTATTTGTGTAGGTACTTGCTGTAAGCATTCCAATGAATGACAAAGGGGCATGTCGCTGGACATTGTTAGTGAGTAGAATATTGCTCGCTAGCAAAATACTGAAAAATTAAAAACAGTTAAGTCTTCCCACTAAAAATTGTTCTTTTCATTTATATCGTTGGATAAATGACTCACTTATTTTAGTTTCTTACTGCATAATAGACTAGAATCGTCTCTCTCTGCTCTCCATCTCCTGATATTCATTCAACACTCCACTGAGCTGGGCCAAGTAGGTCCGGTAATTTGAGTGAGAGACTAGCATGCTTCGATATTACCATGCCAACAACCTTTTTGCAGTTCACCATACGTTGACCAGAAATCTCTGCACACTCTGAAATAAACAGCTAATTGCTTGCTGCTCGCTAGAAGCTAATCTAGAGGGTGCAGACAAGAAAAAAAAGACGTTATCGCTAACACATCAACCCTGCAGAGTATGGGCTTTTTCAGGTAGTAAAGAGTATGGGGGAACGGGTTGATTACACCCCCTGCTAACATCTGTAATAATGATGCCACACCCGCAAATTTTGGTGAAGATAAACAACACTATTTCAGAACTAAAAATATCCTTGGTGTATTGCATTTGCATGCTACAAGTGATCATTGACAGGGCACTTATCAGTGGAGACATGGGTTTTTGTAGGCAGCCCTATGCGAAATTCTCCTATAGCTGCCTGGAAAAGTTTGATATCTCCAGAAGCAGGATAGCTATTAACACTAAATTTATTTTAAATGAAAGCTATATAAATTTGTGGAATAGTCAACATAAACCAAGCCCTTCGGGCTTTACACAAGAAAAAGCATGTAGATTCCAGCGCCCCATACTCTCTAGGGTTAACGAGAGAAACAAATGCTATAAGGATTAGTTTGCTGTTCAGGTGTAGTTCTGTAAGTTATTGATTATGGGATAATAATACTTTCGTCATCCATAGTTGCACGTGAGCGAAAAAACTACTTGGCATTCCATAAAAGAGTCAGTAGAAGTGAAAAAGTTGGGCCCCCGTTTATCACGTGGAACGTGGGATTACAAGACACGCCTCCTTTTGTTCCGAGAGGAAGTGCTGTGTACCGACTAGTACCTGCCTCTCGCTCGCTCTATTTCCCTCTGCTCCTGAATATGTCTCTGTGTCGAATAGAAGTTTTAGAGTAGCGATATTTGAGAGAGACGATCCTAGCACAATTGCATATAAATTACATATCTTCTTGTGGTAACCTATCTATTACCACTGCACTTCCCACCCAAATCACCGACGCATACGTTGACGAGCGCTTTCAAATAGATGACATCACTGCCAACATTCTTCAACTTCAATTTTCGGAGAAGGCTGTTTCTTTTCTCCACTTCCTCCAGGTTATTGGTCAGTTCGATCATCCACTTTCCATAAGCAGTAGGAAAGAATCTTCTTAACATTTGATCTCGCTCAGAGTTGATGCACATATTTGGTGTGTTACCGTAAAGATTGATACGGCGCTCAGATGATAAGCATGTTGCTCCTTCTCCGTACTTAACAGAGTAATCAACAGAAAATGGCATCTTCTTTAAAGTGAAGTCCTTACCTGCAGGCACTAGTTGATTATCTAAAAATACAAAATATTTTGCAGGATTAGCTCTATAACTATTTGTACTAATTTGTACCACTATACGATAATGCACGTGTGAAATACAAGGCATTGTCAGCACACAAACAAAAGATCAATGAAATTGTCGTAGTTAGAAAAAGTCAAGCCGTCTTAGGCTTGCGGTTCAAGTTTAAAGGTCTACAATTATTGCCTAAAATCTTTAACAAAATACATTACGTGAAGATTCTCTTTACTTCTTTACTTTTTTCTAACTATATCTCGCTCCTGAACCCAGCAAAATGATTCAAAATACCCAAGTACTCCAAAAAGGAAATTTAGGCACCTGACAACACTGTACGATGCTTTAAATAGTTATCGAGACAAGGACAGATAATCAAATCATCAAATCAGCAAATCAAAGGATATTATCACTACACAGATATACACGTTCAGACGATCATTGCCAAAAATCTTTTGCCGGATCGGACTTTTAGAACTTTTTTTGAGACACTGTGAATTTTACCATTTTGCAGTAACATCATGAACATGACTAGACAATGAAATTGTGCTAGTGTGGTGTTCTCCAGCTTGGGATTGCTTTAAGATCTGTTTACCAAGCCCATTTGTTCAAATTTTTTGTATCCTGCAGGTTTTTTCGGGCTTCAATATCGCCGAGAGGGGGGGCTTTTTGCCCTTCCCCCCGTTCCTAATTTCTGTTCTAGAGTATCTATGAAGCTAAAACTTGTCAGTTGTCTTTACCCTAAAAGACTTCAAAAAAGTAGGTACAATTGTTGTTTCTCTCTCCAGGCTCCTTACGATATGACTTCATAAGTATTTATGTGAAAAATTGACCATGTTTTGCCAAACTATGCCCAAAAATCGCATTTTTGCCCATAAAAAAATTGGGTCAAACATGATAAAACTTCCTTCATTGAGTTTGTTTTAATCCTGCACAGGCCAGTGTGTGTGTGTGTGTGTGGGGGGGGGGGGAGGGGGGATTGGCTACTAGGCCCGCAGCTATAAACGTGGCTTTGTACTGCATCTCTGGTGGAACAACTTACCTTACAGCATTGAAGCTATTTTTTATTTTTTATTATTTTGGGCGTAACGTCATCTATTGTTCCCCGCATTTGGCACGTGGCAACAACGGAAAATTCAAGAAAGTTCCTGAAACCTAGATTTCTAACTCTCTTATGGTTAAATACCATATACTAAGTACAAAAAAGGTTTCAAGCAATTCCGCTCACTTTCCACTAAAATTTTATAATTTCTCGAGAAAATGGTCAAAAATGACCATATATGGAAAAAATGATAACATCATCACAATGACACTAATTGCGAAATGTTTTGAATACTAAGTTAATGCATACGGATGTGATCTAACATCCTACCAAGTTTCAAGGTAATTGATTAAGTCTTGTGGATTTTGCAGGGCTGGGCCTACTAGCACCCCCCCCCCCCCGGCTTCAAACATCTCAGCCCTTCTAGGGTTAACGTTTTACATTGTATTTTAGGCATTAAAACAGTATTCCACAGGACAAATTTGAATTATTTTAATTTTTTCAATTTGCTGGAATTTTCTACCTATATTTGTAAATTTGCCCAAACCACGTGAGCCCTTGACCCAAAATGTGTCAAATTTCGTCAGAACACGTATCAATAAATTCTATAACAGTGAAATGATACTTTCACTTTCAATAAAACAATGCAATAAGTGAAATAATACTTTCACTTTCAATAAAACTACAAAACTTTCTCCGCAATATATGGCAGGGGGAAGGGGAGTCTAAAGCTCCAATGCATCAGATAGGGTTAAACTCAGACAAGTTATAAATTAGGGACATTATGTACATTGACATCAAAACATAGTACAGCTTCTAATAGGGAACTTACGCCAAGTCACGACGACGACGGCTGCTACCTCAGTCGAACTGTCGTCGTCGTCGTCCTCCTTTGTTTACATTACGCAAAACAGTGGATGACGACGACCCAGCTCCCATGTTTTGACGAAGCTTGAACGATGATTAGATATGACGAAACAGTAGAATAGAGAAATTATGTTGAAGGAATCGAAACGAATTGGAATCCGTTTCTTTGTTTACATGTAAATCTTTTGAGCTTGGTTGATGGAGGTCGAAACATTTGGGCTGGTTGCCCTTAAAAACAAATGATGCAATTAGGTTTTTGGGCTTAAACCTAGTAGCGCATAGTGTTCTTCGTATCTATTATGTTTCTGGAGGTGGGCTCAAGGCAATCGCCGGCCCCGGCCCCACAGCCGTGCCCCCCGACCCCCGGCCCTCATTCCCCGGCCCTGTGAAAAAGAGGTTTTCAGGCGTAGAAATCAATTCTCATCGATAGC
>JAOBRC010791005.1:0-10052 GCA_027575255.1 Scolionema suvaense | reverse complement strand
ACCCTGCACATACCCTAGAAATGCCAAAACATGATTTTTCAAAAGTCAGAAATAGTAAGTCTCTCAAACAAAGCCCAGCCTCCCTCCGTGATTTGCGGCTCGGTACTTGTCGACATGTTTTCATTTACTAGCGGTACGAAAAATGGCAAAAACGCGCATGCGTACCAAACTATTTTGACTGGGATTGTAGCTAACTATATAGCCTTGCTGAACTGTAGCTTGACATCTGACATTTGCCTCTGAGATTAAATTTATTTAGTTCCGTTCTATACAATCCATGCTTCAGGAACTTGTATCCTGACAGTATAAATTGCACAGTATTGCCGAAAATCCTATGCAACAAAGTTACTTTTTCTGAAAGCTTTGTTGTGTTAGACTTTATTGTATGTGGAAAAATCAGAAAAATCAGCTCGAAAGTATGTCTTCAGCTACTTGGTATAAAAATATTCTTTTTTCCTTGACAGTAGTAACTGCGAATCTAAAGGCATTTGCTTTTGCTGGCACCACTGAGCTGGCCTTATTCCAAAGTGCCGCCTATACGTCGCAACAGTCTCCTTCGTTCCCCCGTTTTTGATGGGAAAGAAAACAAAATGGCGACGACCGTGGGAGTAACTAAAGCGTGATTTTTTTGTATTTTATAGTAGTCGGTTGTAAAAATTTGTCTTGTATTCTGATTCAGGTAAAGTTGTGATCAACTTGTATTGGCACCATTAGTTCTCCTTTAAAATCTGCCTTGGTGGCCTTCAACTTTGCTTGTGACGGTCGCACAAAAATAGGTTCGGTAAAACCAATCTCTGAGTATTGTTCTACGATCTGTTCGCTATATTCTACGTGCAAGCAGAGTTGAAAAAGATGCCCTCGAAGTCTCGATCTTTGGTCAAAGGCATATCCCTTTTTGGCTGTTTCGGCCAGATTTTGCCTACGTCCGGATCCTATCTGAACTTAGTAATATAATCTACACATTATTCACTGTATGTCTGTTTTTCTTTTCGAAAGTAGGACGTAGCCTGAGGTACCTTTGTGCCAAATTTGAGCTCTGCAAGTG
Source organism: Scolionema suvaense (assembly GCA_027575255.1). Lineage (NCBI taxonomy): Eukaryota > Metazoa > Cnidaria > Hydrozoa > Limnomedusae > Olindiidae > Scolionema > Scolionema suvaense. The sequence continues at coordinate 9,007 of JAOBRC010791005.1, read as the reverse complement.
GGGTGCAAGTAGCTATTTTATGGCAAAGCGTTGGTTTTGGGGTGTCTCACATGCATTGTCATCAATTTTTGAGGAATTTATTTTTGCGATTTTGGCCTTTTTCGCAAAAATTTCTTCCGCAAAATTTAAAAAAAAAACATTCAAGTATCAATCAGTCCCGATTACAGCGCTGTCAGCTCAACAGATGAAACGGAAGGCTTTGATTCATCAATCGATAGAAAAAGAATGGTTGGTTGTCAACTTGGACATAAAACTTTCCTTCACTAAATACACGTACGATTTGTAAAGTGCTTGTGAAAATTAAATGCCTGAAGCAATGACCATATTTACCATCTGCCGTTTCTCTTCTATAAATTTTGATTACTTTTGCGGAACTAATTTTTGCGGATGGCACATTTGATGTCTTTGATGCATCTGTCTTTAATCCACGGAAGTGGAAACAAGAACGAAAATTAACCACATATATTCATGTTCTTGAAGGAGAGAGTAGTATAGTCACGTGGAAATCTATCGTGAACTTTTTTATCACCGCAAACTACCGTTTAAATCACTATCATTGTCCTAATTCTTCTGTTCTATGAAACTATTGTCACTTCTTGTTTTTTTTTTGATTGGAGGAAAAACTTGACTCAACCGCTATTTCTGAGTACAAATAAGAGCCAACATCCTGAAACCCGCACCCTGAAGATGCTCTCCATAGTCAGGAGTGTGCAAATTTGGGCTCTTATAAATTAATATTGGAAACTGCAGCAAATAGAGGTTATTATCACTTTTGGACAAGAGACAAGATTGGGGAAGTGAGAGAAGAGCAAGGACGGGAAGAAGGCTGGCAGGAAGAGAAGGTTGACAGTAATTATATGCGTTTTCCAGTGTTAAGCATATAACCAGTTGTCTGAAAACGCCAAAATTTTCACATAATCAGTTTCCTTCTTGAACTGCGACAGTTGTTCGGTTAGTGCAAAAATCTCGCTCCCTTGAAACTTACCTAAACCGCGCTAATGATCGGCAACAAGCAGTAACTAGAGGCACCTTAACTGTTTTGTCCATATTTTAGAAAAGAACCATAAAGAAGCATGATATATTTGTAACAATGCGCAGTGAAAGACACCAGAATACATAAATAATTCGTCACTTCACATACGTCATCCAATATGCGATGTTAAATAGAGTGTAAATAGCAGGGAAGAGGACTCTTGATATCCGATCAACAAGTTCGGCTACATCTTCTGCAGTCCAAGGTGGTGCTGCAGCATCAACAGTTTGTGTGCCTCCTGCAACTTGCGGCTGCAGCTCAGGTTCTTGCTCTTTTACAGAGGAAAGTCTTTGTTGAGTTGGCACAGTAAACTGTGCATCGTATGGTAATTTACCGGGGTTCATATCATCCATGCATATTACTTGCTCACCTCTCTCGTTTACGTATGTCGCACATGAAAGTCCGGTCGTGTGGAAAGACGACCAGCTAGATCCCCTGCGGGAGTGGATTGTACTGGAAAACGAGCTTCTAAGTAACGGCTCTCCATCGAACGACTCCTGAAGATGAGAAGAACAAGTTTCATCAGATCAGTTGCACCAATAGCAAGCTAGTGAGTGCAGTGTTTTCAGTCGATACTACGTTACTCGTGATTCATCACTGTCTGTTCTGCATTCCTATCACAAGCCTTATGTGGCAAAGACTCTTACTCTTAGCAGCCCATGCATCTTTCTGATGCAACGATCATCGAGAGGGCTGAACAGGAGACATGGGCGCGTTTTGGCCTGATTAGGCCTCTTCCCCATGTCATACCAGCTGTTGCGTGAAAAGATGAAGCGGCACTCAGCCACACACCCTATTCAACGTCCAAATAGTTTTATACCGTATCTGACAAAGCTTTTTATGAAGGAATATAGCGATACGATTATGCTTAAAGTGATGATTTTGTTAATACTTAACGTAACTGCATCAATCATTCACTTAACATTACAGTAAACTTGAATTTGAAAGTCAAAATGTTCTAGTTAGTAATGGCAGTATTTTGCACAGGCGTTAGTATCAACAGAAACTGAGAAGCACTGACGCGTAAGGACACTAGGAGACAGTACCTATAGGCTACTGATATAATCTTTTACACTGTTTGGGCCTTTAGAAGGTTGGAGTTTAGTGTGACTCCTGCATACTCTAAAGGTATCTATGTTTTACCATGACAAATTATGTAGAAGAGACATTTACTCACAAAGCAAAAATAAGTTTGGTGTACTTTTTAATGCCAAGAACGAAAAATGGCAATGGAGATGTTTCAATCTCATTGCCTGTTCTCTAATAACCCAAGACCCGGAGCAACATAAACTACCATCAACGACCTAAGAATTCGAGTCATAGATATTTATCATGAGCCATAGCTGGACTCTCCTTTGTCATAATATTGTCAATAAAGATAGCATACCTTTGCTTCTGAAACTGATCGCAGTCTAGAAGAAGATTCCTTCTTTTTCTTTTTCTTTCTCCTATCACATATGCACTTGACAATGTTTCCAGCATTAACCACAAGTGTGAATTCAAGCAATGCACACAATACAAAGCAAAATGACGTCATGAGGTAAAGATCAATGGCCTTGACGTAGTTGACACGAGGTAGCTGCGCATTTACCGCAGACCAGATAGTTGAAATCGTCAATAAAGTTGTTATACAGAGACCTATAAGAATCAATACGAGATTTTGACTGAAAAGAAAAGTAGAAGTTTGGGAACAGAAAATTCTTGATCACAACAGTACATGTCAAGTTACAGCTGCTAACTGAAGAGCTAATCATAAGCATAGAAATCACATTGTTCGATTACCGTTATTGGTTCTCAACAGCTGAAGAGTTTCGCATGTATGGAAACTTCAAGTTAGGCAGTTGTGCCTGTCTTTCTTAAAAGTATGACCTATATTCAAAACCTACTAGACTATTACTCTGATATCCTGATTTGAGCATGATGACAGAGGTAGTGATACTCATGTTGCACTGACTGACCAATTGCCATAACTCCTTAGAAGTAAAAAGAGGTCATGTACAGGTACCTAATTTGCAAGTTCTTATAAATATTTTAATAAAAATTTGCATTTGTAACGTCAATAAAAAGTACAGCAAATGAATCAACTGAAGCTCATATGGACGTTCAAGGACGTTAGAATAATACATTCCTAATCCTGTTCTTTGACTTACCTATTCTAGCTGCAGCACTTGCACTATCGATCCAAAAAGATACCCAGGAGACGATTACGATAGCAACACATGGCACGTACACCTGAAGAACTGCAAACGACATCAATCGATTGAACTTGAATGAACCAGTCAAAACCGTGTAGCTACCTATAGAAAATTATATTCGTTATTCCCTGTGATAATAAAGATATGAGTAACTTGAGTATTGCTTTAGGTTGGTTGAAAGATGTATTATAGTATGGCATCGTAGGTATGTTTGAACCAAGTTAAAGACGACATTGAGGCTCACCTGATATCGACAGTGCTGTATTTCTCTATATCTTGGGGATCAACGGAAGAAACCTGCACTCAATGGCCCCTGCACACCGACTCAACATTCTGCTGAGAGGTGACTGAATCTTTTGTCTGAACATGGACGTCGTCCATGGTCTGAATAAGGGGGGCGCTGATTGTTTTGCCATATTTATTATGAACTCAGTCTTTTCCTTCATCCTCGAAAGAGTAAGATGCATCTTGTGCAATATGTGGTATTACGAAGAGTCAAATTTCCGCTGCGTCTTGTATGGATGGAAGGAGGGAAGCTCGAGGATGGCAAACCAAATCTGAAACCGAAGTAACCAGGTATGAGGAATGATGGCCACGAAGAATTCACAGGGACGACCAGCAGCATACCTCAGTTTCCGCAGTGGATTTGCTTCGGTAAGCTCCACATCTGCGAAGGAAGGGGTTCCAAATATCAAATGCGCAGTGATCCGAGAGCCTCATTTTCTGGGTTTGCCATCGTGATTGTTTAGGCCATGATGGGATCATAAACAGGATAACAACAACAGCAGCCTTCACCAACGGAAAGCCAACCGACCGAACTTTGTGAATACTGTACCCTTCTTACGGTAGTTTCCTTAGGCGTGACTCTGCCACTATTTGTACACAGTATGAGGATACTCACTTAGACCGCAGTGGGCGAGGATGCTTTTGGGAGCAACCAGAGAAAGCCGTTGTTGTCTTTTGCCTAAACTGGTAAACACGCCAAGGGACAAGTGCTGGGGACCCTGAAGTGAAATGGATTCCTGATCATAACACTACCTCACCTACACCCAGTGCGTCGATAGTAAGCAGAAAGCCTCAAGCCAGAAGATCGGTCTGCTTGACAGCAAAAGTGCTACATCCCTCTCAATGCCTTTTGATTTTATTCTTCCAACTCCTCTTTTCGTATGATATCTCTTTTCCCTGCTAGCAAAACCTTTCTTAAAGAGAACCCGATGCAGTTTTTCAAGTGTCTCTAAATCAACTGTTAGCAACATAAATATTATGTAGAAACAAAAGATTCTGTCATTTCACCAATTCTTAGGAATTTTAGAGGCATTTTTATGTTCAGCTTTGAAAAAGAGCAATTTTCTCGAGAACAAACTATTAAAGAGTAGGGATATTACTGTTTTTTTACATATTTTTCAATGCTTACTTAGATGAGATTAAGTTGTACATAACTTCAAGAGGAATTTTGTTTAATACTGATATAGCTGCTCTCATACTAAAGCTTTGGGTTAAAATCCTATTGCATACGTTTTTATGCTAGGCACAGTACGTACCAACCATTATATATTGAACACACAAGGATGGTTCATATAGAGTAAGGTTTACTTCTTTACTCAATCTAAGAAAAAGACTTTCATGGCCATATTGAGCAATTACACGTTTTTTTACACGAACCTATTGACCTTTGAAGAGCCAACAGTTAAGAACATGCAAAGAGTACTAAGGCTTCGATAAGATAAGTGTTTTTCTGTAAAACTAGGATTTTCTATATATTTCACTACAAGAGACTCATTGTTTAGCAGTCAAGTATTATGTTTCGCCAGTCCAGGCTAATTTTCTGCCGACTGAGTGCTGAAGCCATGATATTTGGTAACAATAGAGATTTTCCGTACCATGTACCTGAGAACAAACTAAGGACATATTTAACTTCATATCTGACCTAAGTTAAGAACATTGAAGCCTTAGTACGAAAGGGTACGTTCTTATAAAAAAAATATGTATTAGCTATTACTTTTTTGGGAGTATCCTTGAAGAAAAACGAAAACTATATGTAAAATTATGAAAGAGCTTTTCTATCACGGATGAATTTTATGCTCATGTTGATTAGTTTAAAACTTTGTCATCTAAATTTAGTATTTTGAGTTTATTTCTCACACTTCATTCCTGCCAGTTAATAATTATGGTTGGTGTACATTGAATATTGATTGAAGATTAGTAAACTGTGCTGAACATTGTTTTATTGAAAATGAATGTCAATTCAAAAACAAGAAACTCCATACCTGCAACGTACTGTATTTCTTCTCTCTTAGCCCAGAATGTCACAAGCTCGAATTGCGCCATTTTATCGTCCATGACAATGAGTGGTGTATCGTGTTTCCAGTGATAATCAATGTGATCAGATCCATGAGCATCTGTGAAAGAAAGAGTTTCAGTGTTAGCATAAATGATGCGCAATAATTGGTACTGGGAGTATTGTACTAATATTGTTATATTGGATGCAGTAATAGCTGTTTCCACACTGTCGAGCTAAATCAGACGAGGCAAATGGAAAGCTCGTCGGATTTAGCTCGACAGTGTAGATACGAAGACGAGCTAATCAACGAGCTATTCATGAATATAGCTCATCATATTTTGCTCGTCAGTGTGAACACGGAGACCAGTCGAGCTAAATGTAACTGCACTTTTTAGTCTTTACCTGATCTTATCTCAACGAGCTAAATGCATTTAGTTCATCGCTTTCGACGAGCCACATTGGACGCGCTAAACTTCAAGTTTGCTCGTCGGGTGACCGTATCCACACTGTCGAGCTAAGGCGACGAGCTAAATATTTGGCTCGTCTGAATTTGGCTCGTCAGTTTAGCTCGACAGTGTGGAAACGGCTATTGTCATACACTAGGAATATGACATGCTGCCTTTGTGCACGTAATAAGGTAAGGAACGTAAGTTGTTAAAAGGTATTATGATGAGACGCGATATTGAAACGATGGTCAGAACCTCCACACAAAGATTGTAAAATAGACCTTTTTGAAAATCGTCATCATGCAATGTATTGTGGGAAGGCCACGGGGGCACATTAAAAGCAATGTTACAGTGACAATAGCAAATGGTCCTTGGTATTACCAATTTTGCTGTGAGCAGGCAATTGCGTCTGCTCTATAGGCATTAAAACGATCTCATTAAGGGATGTCAGCTATCATGTTAATGAGATTTGCCCCCTGGCCATCCCACAATGCATTGTATGATGACGATTTGCGTCGGGTGGATCGAGTCCGAGTCAGGTCGTGTACCTTGCAAGTATTCGCAGTATCTACGCAATGAGCTATTGAATTTGTTGTTTGCAATTAGGTCAATTAGGTTTGACCAATCATTGTTTGTTTCATAGAATGCTACATTGCCAGTGCACGTCTCCCATATCAGAGAAAATAGATCTTATGCACAGGATAGGCAGCTAGAGATAGTTTGATACTAAATTTATTATCCCAACAGTTCTCAGAAGCTTCATGCTATTAGAGGCCACGCAAAGATTGTTCACTTGGTGTGTATTGTAAGTATCCACTACCCACGCTATAACCAATTGGAGTAACTGTTTTGAATTAGTTTAAGTAGGCTCGGCCAATCATTGTTGTTTCGAAGAATACACATTTTTTTTTCAGCTCTCCCATACTAAATAAAGGTATTTCGAGCACAGGAGAGACAATAAGCCATGCAGCAAGTTGAGTTTGCCAGAATACCAAGCAAGTAAAACTAGGAACAGTTGTTACTAAATGTCATGCTGCCTTCTATAATTCAGACAAACAATACGCATCACAAATATGCATCAATACGGTGTATTTACACGACAGCACTCGAGAGTAACTGGATTTCTTTCTGATTTGGAGCCACATGGTGTTTATAGCGAACATTTACCATCGCCACGCGAAAACTAATTGTTTAGTCGCTTTCAAAAGACCGCTTGAAATTCATCAATCTTTGTTGGTTCCATGTAAATCTGCAATTTCTGAAGCTCCCCCATACCAAAAAGCAAAAGATACCTTAGTCACTGGACAGACACAAAGCCATGCAGCAAGCTGAGCTTGCCAGCATAACAACAAACTTGAAAAAACTATGCAACGATCTGAACTTGCCAGCATGGCAATAGAGAAACGCACTTACAGCTGACAATCTCGATGTGGCATGTTTGAGTATCCATTGGATAAGCTCGCAGATCCATCTGACATGAAGGTGATACCGTAATCCTAAATAAAAGAAGCAACTAAAAACCTTCCTCCAAAAATAGATGATAAGACAACAGGAAAGGAAATCTTGAATAAGATGATCAGTCTGCATAACTTTTATGTTAGTAGGAACTTGCAATTTTGGTCATTCATATGCAATGTTTTGAGGAGTGCTGGAGCTGCTCAGCGGCTACCTCAGTATTGTCGCCTATGAATGCTGGCAAACCAAAGAACGTTAACAAACATCGTTTTTCAAGATCGTTGAGAAAACGAAGCACCGGAGATAATAGCTCTTGTTCTCTGATAAAAACAAGAATCGACTTTTTTGTTGAAAATAAATAAGCACGAAAAAGGAAAAATCGTCAAATTGAGTGCTTATTCACAACTTGAATTTAGGTTGGTTTGACAATTTTATAAAGTAATACCGCCATATGAAAATGCATTTCAGTTGCGTATCATAGCTAAAAGTAATTGCTCGAGCAATGCTGCTTATAAAAATGTTTTCGTTCAGTTATGAGTGTATATTTTTGATTCATAAGCAACACAGATAAAGAATTGCAAAACAATAGAAACACCCGTCATCAATGTACGTTTGCTACGCCAAACCTTAGGAACCTAAACTTTGAGTGATGCTACAAAAAACGTTTTAATTTCCTGGAATTCTCCTTGGAAAATACGCAGTGTAAAGTCGAAGATACGTTTAGGGAGCTAAATGTTCAGGCGGAGTCATAATTAAAGCCTGAAAAACACTTTGAATCCCAGTTTAAATCCGTCTGAATAGACTTACAGAACAACACGGCAGCCACTGTAAGCAGAACTACAAACCATCACCCTGGGGAGGTACTCGACTTGACGGGAAAGTGACGGAGAACTGCTGTCCCCAATTTGAAAATCGAGCCATTTTTAGATAGGGATTATGAAACACTGACTAGCTGTCACGCCCTCAAGCTTGGGGTCGTAGGCAAAATTTGGGCTAAAGTATGTGTAGATTGTCCAAAATTGTCTTTCCAGTTTGCAAAGTGGCCGATTTTGTTTCTTTTTAGATAGGTTTGTGCAACATGAGACAAAAAGTAGACGCATGTTCAGGGAATTTTAATGAGTCGTACTTATCCTTAGTGGTCGCACGTCTCTGTATGTAATTGACGTTAAGTGACCTCCATTGGAGCATCACTTGACTCTTGCCCAACACGAATATTTTCGGGTCCATCAATTCTGCCTGACTGAGCACTAGTCTGCTAAACACCTCTATTCGAACCAAGCTCTCACAAAATCTGCTCACTTTCGCTGTGACTCCGTTTTCGAAATTAACAAACTTCTTTAGTCACTTGCAGCTTGTGCCAGGTGCTCCAATTGCAACCTCATAATATTGTATGGAGTCAAGCTACACTAGAAGTCGTTCCGAATACAACTCGTACATCTACACATTGGAAAAGCGAGAAACAAATGGTATGGTTTTATCGGCACGTGCCGCTCTAAAATTGAGGACATGACCTACAATCCTGTACAGGGTGTGGTAGGGCTTGCTTTAGGGCGTGGCTTGGGTTTTTTAATTTTTTCAGGTTATTTAGAGAACAAAG
>JAOBRC010790894.1:0-10053 GCA_027575255.1 Scolionema suvaense | reverse complement strand
TTTCCTCAGCTTACTGAAATAAAAGGCTACGTGGAGTTTGTTGGGAAATCAATAATTTGTGCCGTACAGACATTGATATTAACAAAAACGAGAAACAATAGAACGTCCGCAGGCCATCCAAAGGAAAAAAATGAGTCTTCTGGTGTGCATTATTTATTTCCCATTGAGCAAAGAGTGCTGATAACTCTCTTTTATTTGCACATTGTCAGGAAGAGTACGGCATTTTCTCTGATTAAAATTTAATACCGAAAAATGTTATAATTGAAATTTAACCTTAATGTTATGATTGAGATTTTATCTTTCAGAGGCATTTTTGCTTTGCTCCTAATAAATCAACGTTAGCAGCAGTATGAAAACACTAACCTTAAATTTGTTTTGTTGTGAACTTTTTGTCAGCCTTGGAGGTCGACTTTATCAGACCTGTTTGTTCCTGTTGTTTTGACTTAGTTGGTTACTGTTAACAGCAGATTGGCTTCCGATGGCAGCGGTGTTTGTCACAGTTTCTTCTGTTTTCCAAAATGGCTGCAAGCTTTTTGAATCAGAATTGGATTTTTTCCAGTCAATAAGGATAGTACAAAAGGTTAGTACCAGCACCATTAGACTCTTTCGGTTTCACTTCGGCCTGTTTAATATTTCTCGGATTTTCCCTGGTAAATTTTGGTCAACAGTTTCAAGAATTGTTAGTGATGGATGAATGAATGAATGAATGAATGAATGAATCAATCAATCAATCAATCAATCAATTAATCAATGAACGAATGAATGAATGAACGGATGAATAAATGAATGAATGAATGAATGTATAGATGAACGAATGAATGGATTGATGGATTGATGGGTAGATGGATGAAAAGATGGATGCGTGGATGGATGGATGGATGGATGGATGGATGGATGGATGGATGGATGGATGGATGGATGAATAGATGGATGGGTGGATGAGTAGATGGATGGGTGGATGGATGGATGGATGGATGGATGGGTAGATGGGTGGATGGAAGGATGATGGACGATGGATGAATGAATGGATGGATGGGTGAACAGATGGATGGGTGGATGAATAGATGGATACATGGATGGATGGATGGATGGATGGATGGATGGATGGATGGATGGATGGATGGATGGATGGATGGATGGATGGATGGAAGGATGGACGATGGATGGATGAGTGGATGGATGGATAAATAGATGGATGGGTGGATGAATAGATGGATTGGTGGATGGATGGATGGGTAGATGGATAGATGGGTGGATGGATGGATGAGTGGATGGATGGATAAATAGATGGATGGATGAACAGATGGATGGGTGGATGAATAGATGGATTGGTGGATGGATGGATAGATGGATGAATAGATGGATGGATGGATATGGATATGGATATGGATATGGATATGGATATAGATGGATGAATGGATGGATGGATGGAAGGATGGGATGAGATTTATTCTAGTCCATTACGGTAGCCTAAATTATAATGGGAAACAGCAACTAGTCATAAACGGCCACAGAAGAGTGACATTACACGTTGGGAGCAAGGGATTCACATTCAATAAGATGTAAAAATGGTATAAAAAAACATAGGCAGCTGGAGCTTCCACGGATCGACTACAAAGAAAAACAATCATTTTGACGACGGCGTTCATATAAAAAAAATTGACAACTTACATTGATTTCATAAAAAAACGTCTTCAAAACAACCGGAAGAATTCTCAGTCACTGGAAAGAGCAACTTAGTTTCCAGTGGTATGCTCCAGCTTGGATGCGTCAAGTTATCAGCGAAGAACTTCCAAATAACATTGGGTTTTTTTGCATAGAAGGCCAAACAGTAACATCAAATGGTCTCATAGTCTCTTTCACAGTCTTTGTCGATGTCTGCATAATCATGTGAAAATCGGTCACGGTGATTTAGCTTCAGGTTCACTTCTGATGCTATTGAATCACTCGGTTCAGCATAATCATCAGAATCTGTCCTGTGATGAGTACTGCACAACTTCATGTACGTGTCTGATGCAGCTCTGTGACTGATGGAGTCCTGAGGCTCAATATAATCATCGCGTTGGCCAAGTATACCCAGTGATTCATAATCGTCCGGTCCAGATTTGGTGTTCACACTTGGCGCACTATATGTGTCAATGCTAGGGAAAGTTTGAAGGGAAGTGTATGGTTCGGAGCCATTTTCCGTTTTACACTTATTAGTTACAATCTGTTTAGAGCCTGGATTTTCACTGTGTACTTGCTGATACTCGTCAGATGCTATCGACTGTAAAGATGAGTAGTCTGGCAAGGACGGATCTCGATGATGCTTAATAAAACTGTTATCATTTGTTGGGAGACCGACAATTCTTTTTTCAGCTGCAGGAGTTTCTAGAGACATATACACAGATGAATCCGACTTGGGAATAGCTTGATATGTCTCACCATCATATGCAGGGTTCTATGCATTAAAAGTGGAAAAGAAAGTAAATCACCAAGCATAATACCTAACATCGTTGGATAGTGATAAAAATCCTGAAAGTAGATATTGCAGGACTTTTTTAGCGATTCTTGCAAAAAGTAGATGACCAGTAAGATTTAATACAAGTTGCGGAATCGTAAAGTGCACGCTGATTTTTCTCAGATTTTGATTTCTAAGAAGCTTGACCTACTCTGGTTTACGCAATCAGTTACATCTTTAATACTCAAGCAAATTGTTTTGGCATTTACATCGAGTCCAACAGGTTCCCTTGTCCATCTTGATTTTGAAATGTTCTTCTTGGTTATTAAATTTTTCGGCCAATCATTAAAAATAGTTTTATATGCTGATAAATACTTTGCCGTTCGTCTTGGGAATCACAACTTTCCCAGCCACAAAACATTAAAAATCACAACTTTTGAAGCCACACAACATTTTCCAGTCGCAAAACATTAAAAATCACAACTTTTGAAGCCAGAAAACATTAAAAGTCACAACTTTTGAAGCCAGAAAACATTAAAAGTCACAACTTCTGAAGCCACAAAACATTAAAAGTCACAATATTTGAAGCCACAAAACATTAAAAGTCTCAAATTTCGGTAGCGACAAGCAATAAAAGTTGCAACGTTTGAAGCCAAAAGCCATCACACCACTAAGGAATAAAATGCATATTCATGACATGTAATGCATCCTAGAGATATTGTTTTTGCTCTTAATAATAGATATCGAAACGCAGATCACTTTCCTGGTAACTGAATGCACTAGAAGTAGTAAGGCATAATAGTCAACCAAAGAAACGTATATCTATGTTACCTGGTGCGCCCCAATGTCGAGATCATTCATTTCAACTAAAATAAGAGCAGGTAATGTCTAAGTTATTAGTAGCACATTGGTGTTCTATACATATAGGAATTTTGATAAGCATATAGGCACCGTGATAGATAAATATCGTGTTATGTATCAATTTATGTATAGCATGGATGTAAGATCCAAACAACAACACAGAAAGTCACATTGCATGGATGTATACATCTATGTCTACACAAACCTTTTCTAACAACAAAAGTTAACAGACAATATTCAGGAATTGAGAAAAAAATTGTTTTGGTCAAGTTGTCTTTCAAGAATACTATAGAAAGATATACATACCAAGAGCTTCGCCAAAGAATCAAGAGAAGCGAACAAAAGATTGTAAAGCAAAAGCCTGAACCTTAGATAGTTGTAATTTTACTCTTAGAAAACAATCCTTTTCTCCTCCCTCTTCTTTTACTCATTGAAAGGCTTGCGAGCAGGCTAGTGCCAAAATATTACATTTTCATGTACTTACCTCGTTTTTCATCGGAAGGGGGCTGCTCTTTCTAAAAAAGGGAGTGAGATGTAAATAAATAACTAGACCAATCAAAGATATAAACTGTCATTGTCATTGTCATTGTCACTGTTATAGTCTGCAAACTGTATTTGATCTTTTTCAGATATTCATCAATGGCCTAATTAACCCTGAGCTGTTTGGGCCTTCCCAAACGTGGGGGGTCCTTCAGACCTATCCTTCGTAATTTTGTAAATGATGGTCCAAAACCATAAAACTAGGCACCTATATTCTCTATTACATTCTGCACATCATGACGCCAGAATTTTTCCGATGACGGTACTATTTTGCCGACGTCGGTTCTTCTGGTCGGATATGGTTTTGAAGTGCCGGATTTTCAGTCATTTTGGAGGATCAACGAAATTAGCAAGAGCAGGCTGTTGAAACTTTTGAAAGGAAAATAACATCTAAGTAGAAAACATAATTAGGAATAAAAAAATGCTCTTGGAACAACGAAAACTGATAGTGACGTCATCAATTGAATTTTTTATCTGCAGACAATTACAAATGATGACGCCATAGCCGAATGACGAAAGTGATCAGCGAAGTTTTTTTCCAAAATGTTCCAAGATCATATTTGGGAAACGTTTTCAAAGTGCAGCTTTCTCCCTTTCATGGTATTAGCACAATTGCGGAAAATAGGAGGGGATGGGTCCGTTAACCCGCCCCTGACCCCCTCTCCCCAGGGTCTTAGTAGGATTTAAAAATTCATGTCAACATGTAAAGCTCCTGATACTTTGTTTTCTTATACATGAACTACCAGCCAAGACATTTTAAGGCCAAATCCAGGGCAAGTTTCCCAAGACTTAGTTAGTTTTATGTTTTATTTTCTATTGCTTTCATCTACAGCAGCGATAACTTAAAGTAATTTTATTCCTCTAATACAAAGAAAACTGTTGATGAAAAGTAATTATTCAAAAATTAGTCAAAAATAAGTTCACATGTGAAGAAATGGCAACGCATTATAGATCTGATAATGGAAAATCAAATTTCAAGATTAAGAATGGCATATTTCATTGCTCTCCTTACCTCACTTGCTTGAAGCAGAAATTTCCTGCAGGAAGAAAATTTATACAAAGATGAAAACACAGCAACAGATCAATTTAACCACTCATCACAAAAATAACAATAATGACACCAACTTCAAGGAATACCGAGAGCAGGCATTGGCGATAAATGCGTTGCATCTAAACGTGTAACTCCACGGAGTAAAATATACTGTGATACCAGATGCAATGCTAATGCAGTTAAATCTCTCTATCTTGACGACTCTCTTCTCTCTATGTCGAACCGAAGTTCGTGTCCCAGGGACATTTAGCATCAATTCTTATCTCTCATATCTCGAACGTTTCTTTGTCTCGAACAGAAAGGTCGCTCCCTTGGCCAATATATCTCCCTATCTCGAAATTTTGCCGGAAGTGCGGCAAATTACAGTGAAATTTTGTATGCAGTGAAACCTTTTAAGACGGACACCATTCAGGGAAAGCAAAAGTGTCCGTCTTAGAGGAGTCCGTCCTATAGAGGCTTTTCAGATTTCAGATTTCATTGAAATTAAAGTTTTGGACACTTTGAATTTGACTTTTAGTGATTTAATCCACGGAGATAGTCTGGCTATTCAAAAGCAGTGTCCTGGCTGTGTGAAAGAATTTCAAAACAGTTGCTGGAACTTTCTGAAAGTGTAAAGCTTTGCAATAAATGATTATTTAAACTATTAGAAAAGACACTTATATTACAGCGTCCGTCTTAAGAGGCATTTTTCAATAGAAATTTTCGTTTGGGGAATGGAAAAGTGTCCGTCTTAGAGAGGTGTCCGTCTTACACTTGTCTGTTTTATAGAGGTTTTTTTATAAGAAAGACACCTACGTTTTGCGGGGGAATGAGAAACTGTCCGTCTTAAGAGGTTTCACTGTACATTAAGGATCATGGAGTGTCCTCCTTCCTGTCCTTTTACCTCTGGAATGTGGTAAAACCTTCGTGCAAAATTCAAAAGATTCGACTAACACTCCTACATAAGATGTCAGAATGTTAAAGTGCACTGTAGTATATTCATGAGAAGCAACGCGCTGATGAGTAATGATTGGCTTTTTTGCGTTGAATATCATGGCCGGGGGTGGAGGGGGGTTGGGGGTGGGGGCGTTGACAACCAAAAAACCTAAAATCACAAAATACTTAACCAATAAGAATGAAACTTGGAAGGTATGTTAAATCACATTTGTATAAATTAGGACTCAGTGACGTCAATGGTTCTTTTGATTTGCCATGAACTACAATAGGTGGTGTAATATCTTTCGACCGAAAAATGCAAATTTTGCGGGTTATTGGGGCTAAACCAGTAAAACTAGTTGTATTACAGATTCTTTTTTAGGTACGCTGGATATAGATCGACACATACCTTCTTCGCAACGTGAAAATGGCGATGGCTACCACAACGACGACAATAACAAAAATGGTGACTCCAACTATCATCATCACTGGAACACCATTGTCGTCATCTTCATTGCTCACTGGTGTCGACAGCGACTACGGAAAAAAATGTGTACCGTTAAATGACATTTTGATGGGCGAATCTCTGTTGAAATCTGAAAATACAAAGCTTAGAAATTAGATGCAGGAAATCATTTTCCGGAAATACAAAATGGCATCTGCTGACGTCAAAATTTTGATGACTTTAGAGTTTTTGTCGACTTGTTTCACAAAAATCAAAATGTGGAGATAAGTGCTCACAATAAAAAATTTACTTACATTGAAGATGAAGCAGCTGACTCTTACGATTGAACCTACAATCATGGACAAAATATTTGGAACAAACCTTTTTTGCAGCAAATTTGAAGATCTCCCCCTCCCCAACATTTCAATGATGTTGATTGATTACAAATGAGTCTTATGCCCTAAAAATGACTCACAAACAACATTGACACAAGGGAATGGGAGTAAATTCACTTTGTTCCAATATATGTTGTTCATGATTATAGTATTGCATAGACGTACCCTATGCAATGAAGCACAACCCGAACTATGATTTCCTGTAGGATTCAGAGAGAAAATTTTCGATACTTTTCCTTTAAGGGGGAGCACTGGTCAAAAATGAAATTTTAGCAGGTAATAGAACTCTGCAAAACATGACACACGATAAAAACTTGTGTAGTTCCGGAGATATTTAGTTTCAAAGTACAGTAGTTGCTATCTTACCACTAATTATGCATGATGTCGCTGGTGTCACACTCAAATTATCTACATTATGTTTCCAAAATACTCAATATTGAGTTATTGTCAAGGTTTGTCTCTTTCATTTCATTATAATGCTTGGCAATATGTTTAAAGTCTATTAAAGAAAATAACATAAGCTTTTGCGTTACTAAAAAAATAGCAACGCTTAGCAACGGACTCCAATGACATCATGAAAATAGGAGAAATCAAGATGGTAGCTGCTACGCTTTCAGAGCGAATATTTCCACAACTAAGTAAGACTTTGTTATGATGTTGATGGGAAATGCCTTGTTTTGTTGTCCTCTAGCATCTGCTAAAATTTCATTTTTGATCAATGTTCACCTGTTAAAGCGTTTTAGTCAACCATTTCAAACGTTAAATTGGCTGGATTTACAAGAATTTGACTATGATGAGATTCAGGTGTGGAGTGCCAAATTTAGAACTTCGGTAAAAACAACTATATCTTCCTAGTGGTAGCACATACAGCCGAAACATTTCAGATTTGAAATTCAAGCAGATAGACTATCATTTTTGACCAGGAAAATAAAAAACTTTATCCGATGAATTCTATCGGAGCTTTTCTTTCTAATGTAATTTTACACTTTAAAAACTTTAAAAAACTTTAAAATAAATCCTGCAACCAAAAATACCTTAAACATTGCATCGGCGAAGATTCATAAAAGCGGCATACCTCAGGAACTGCATATTCAATAGCATACAAAGTTAGTGCAAATGTTAGAAATAAAACAATCCTGAATGCATCAATTTCTCTAGGTCTCAGATAACTCCCCATGTCGCTCTTCCTAAAAGGGACTCACGTTTGTAGTAGGAGTTGTGTGAATTATCTCAGACGTGGTGAACGGCTTGATAGTAATCGACTCTAGAAAAAAAAGCAATTTTTGTACTGCTCATATTCTTGATGAACAAAACAAACAATCCTTTCATGGCACGTTTGCAACATATCTGAGTAACGACAAAACCAAAGAGTTACAACAACTTGCCTTGTTGTATATCAGAGTATTTTCAGAAACGCATTTTGAGATACAGTACCAGGTGACTCCAAACACCAAGTTTAGGTCTGCGATTGCCATCGCACTAGGAGTGGTATAATGAGCGAAAGGTTACTGCTGATCTAGCATTAAAGAAGGATTGAATTAAAATGAAAAGTGTTCTACGAATTACTGCCAGATAGAAGAGGGGAAAGGCTTGCGGCAGGAAACCACGAAAACACGAATTCGAGACTTGGTGACTAATCTAAATCTCGTCGTCTTTCGAGTGGAATTTAAAAAGTTGCCTTTGGTTGTACCAAGAAAATTGTTGAACTGTGCAAAATCACGGTAATAGTCAGTAGACAAAAATTTTCAACCTCCTTCAAAAAAAAAAAAACAGCCCCAGTAGTAATATACTAGGGTTAACACAGAGTTGAAATTTTGACTTATGGAATATATTTTGTAGCAAATGTTGTTTCATAATCTTTGCCAAAATCAGTGCTTAGTGAAGATGTGTAAGTAAAAACTGTCGGAAAATTCCACCACCTAACGAAAAATAGTAAGCGATCAAAACCTGATGTTTCTGAGCAAACACAATGGAATTGCGTTGTTTTAGGTTGGGCAATCGACATTTTAGCATGGGTTTTAGTGAGGAGTAAAGGCATGTCGAGGTTTTTGCCAAAGGTGAGTTAACAGTTAACATAACATGCCTTTTTGACTACTCCAACATAACAAAGGGGATTGGTTCCACCCCTCCCTCCCTACCTACCTCGAAAATCCGACTTTCACTATAGCTATGGCTTTTTTTTATGCATACAACATTTACAAGAAAATTCACGAAATAAAAAACGTCACCTAAAACACTATCACTAAAAATAAAATAAAAAGTTCACCCCTGACGCGAAGTGCAATTTTAGCACTGCTAGGATGCAATCTTTGCAACGGACAACAACTCAAAGAGAGTAGAAGAGCGCCAGCAGAATGACAAATGATAAAGCATCACTTATTTGCAGACGCTTTGTCTCAAGAACAAAAGTAATAGTGGCAAGAAGGATCACCTTGCCTGTTGATTCACTGTCATCACCATGCTCATACAATAAAGTTGGACAGGCATTTTCATCAGGCAGAGCACTCAGAGAATGTCCTAGTAAGGCAGTACATTAGAGCAAGGAATGAACAGTATCTTCAACAGCATCATGGGCCTCGTGGCAGAGAGACTCACTTGTGTCTACAAAATTGTGTCTGAACCTATGCGCACGCAGGTTACTAAGCCCCACGCGTAGTTGACTTAAAAACATCAAGCCCACAGGATGGAGCAAAATAAAATCTGTTGCCATTAGGAAGAACTATCTTATACTTCTTTTAAAGGAATCAAAACTGCTTATTTCACGCAACGATCTTTCCAAATTTTCCCAAGCTATGGCTTTGAAATTTGGACCACGTATTCTTGCCTATAAACGAGGTAGAAGCTCCAATTTACGGTCCCACACGTGGTCTGGTCTGAAAATTACGCGCATTTGAAATTTGCAGGCCGGTAATACAGTTTTCCGTAGGAACCAATACAAAAAATTCTAATTTATGGCAAAAACACTTGGCATTTGAAATTTCTGACAAAATGCGATGTGCAACGATGGAAACGTTGCATTTTAATGGCAGTGCAAATAAAAAACCATCATTTCTTTCAAAATTTGGATTTTTATAAGTCCCCCAAAAGAAGCAAAAATTTGGACTTTACCCCCGTTTTTAGACCCTGTGCTCCAAGAAATTCATTCTAATTAGACAATTTCTGAAAGAGCTCATTGAAACTGGTTAAAGAGAAGTGAAATAAGAGCCCAAACCCCGAAAATTATGCAGAAAACGACATTACCCCAGTCAGAAAATGGCCACTGGACGCCCCCTGTCATAGGTACGACGACCAAATTAGCTCCAAATAATGGGCAAGTTAATTCTGTTTACACTGACAAAAATCTGCGGCAATAGCTTCAACAGTATTTTTGCAGTAAAAAAATAGTAATGGTTCCACACACACCCCC
>JAOBRC010790893.1:0-17153 GCA_027575255.1 Scolionema suvaense | reverse complement strand
ACCGTTTAGGAGATATTACAGTTTTTCTGGCTGGGGGGGCAAATTTGCCCCCCCCCCCCGGTCGAAATAGGGTTAAGTTTTTTACTCTAATGTATAACTGAATAAGTACTACCATCTATGCAAGTTTCAGCGTTTTATCTGAAGAATTTGCAACAATATGCCCCCAAAACCACCGAAAATCTCACTTGTTCAATTTTTGCCATGTTTGCTGTTTTTCCACCTTTGACCGTCAATAACTGAAAAACCACAAGTGGGCTAAATATAAACTCTACACCATTAGATAGTACTCACAGAGTTCTGAAAAGGAGGCAAAAATCATACCTGTCACACGTCGGCAATGAGGTCGAAAATGACAAAGTGACCCTGAAAAAGCCTATCTGACAGCATGTCGGATGTTGTGACGTCAAAAATACGGTTGGGCAATGCACCAAACCAATTTTAAAATGAGGCTGAATAGATTCCCTATCCATCCCCGACCTAGTTTTCACAATTTTTGCACTGACGTCGGAATGCCGAATCGAAACGTCAAAAATCCAAAAATCATTGTTTTGACTTTGGGCCGACGTCGGATTGGTGTCGGATCTGACAATTCGGATCAAACCCCGTTTTTCAAAAGCAGAAATTCATTCTCTATCACCATGCCCATTCATTAGTCAAAAATGTGTACCGTTCTTAGAATATCGTCGTTTTTCTGACACTATCATTTTTCAGTCAATTTTTTAAATCAAAAATCGACATCAGCCGCACGTCTGACGGTCTCGGAACCCATCTGAGTCAATGAGTATTTAATGTTAGTGTCTTGTCGATTCCTTAGGGAGGACCTAAAAGTCTCCCTAAGCAATTCTCCAAGGGCACTAACATTAAAACTCAGCTCCTTATCTGAAGACCTGCAGCTTCTAGTAAAGGAAGCTCCTCCCCTCGCTTCACAGGGCCCAGCAAAATCCGATAGTAACACCACTCTTCCACCCCCAGCACCTGCTCGAAGTCCTGCTGATGACACTTTGCAGCCGTACAATGATTCCGATCATCCACATATCGAGGATCAAGTGTCTAACAAATGGCATCAGAGTGCACCAGATGTTGCCCTGGACCAATCACTCCCCCACAGAATGGGAAGGAAACAAACATGAATCCGACCTCTCAACCCCATAAAAAAGTACCTCTTGCCCTCAGACGTCTCATGGATCACCAAAAAAGGACTGAAAGAATAGCAGCAGAATTCCTGAGAGGCAGATACACAGTATTGTGTTTCACTGTATTACTTCCACTGACTGTTGTGTTATATTGTTACTGTTGCAATGCACTTGCACTAATTCCTTTCACCTGTAATAGCTTACTATCACTCGTAAACATGTGAATACATACATACACAGAAATAGTACTAGTGCTTATTTAATTATAATTCTGTTTTGTGTTCTGTGTGAGTGTCTTTGCGCCCTGCGTTGATTCATTCACAGCTCCGGTGTTATCACACCATCTGGGTAGAGCTGAGTGTTGGGCCCGTAAAACATGTTTAAAGCCACAGCCGGTGTCTCAGGTGCCAGCGCCCAGATCAAGACCTATTCTAGAATTTCAGGGCAGGGTCTGGAATTAATCAAAGAGGGCGCTTTGTTATCAAATATCCTTCCAAAATCTGTGATTTGAAGCAAATATCAGTCAAGCAGGGCACTTTTTACCTAGCCCAGTCGCTCGCCGGTCTCCGTTCGCGCTCCACATTTATATCGGACGTTTATATTTCCCCGCTACGACCGCCGAGTGGCACCTACCTTATCTGCGCTCCAAATCTTGAGCGCAGTGAATCCAACTAATCAGAAGGTTGTCCTTGGCCGCACATAGACGTTGCTGTTATGTGTCCAGGTGACTTTGCACGTGGGTTCATTTCTGCAAACTCAGCAGAATCGCATTGAAAGTGGTCAAGAGATCAGGTGAGCTGCTGCTAAGCTCTTTTCTTGCCTAATCTGCTCTGAGGAACGAATTGCAGATGGCAGAGAGAGGAGGTTATGGCTGAACTACTTTTGCCAGGATTTAAGAAGGGCAGCATCTGATATTTCGGACCCTTTTTTGTTCTAGAATAGGGCATGCAGATGGAAGTCTTCCTGATACTGACAGATTTTAGTTGTCTGTTCCTCTCTTATCGATTTGTCTAGTTGCTATTTAACCGTGTACTTCTTTGCTGATCTAATCAATGAGCCATCCTGCCCTGTCATATGTTTCATTTTCTGTTGGTTTTCTTTTTTTGCATGTGTCCTATCATTGACGGGTAAAACCCTGCAAGAGGGGGTGAGTGTCGTCGGTTTTAGTTACTCCTTCATGCAACCGTTAACTTCAGGTTATGTTGCTCTTGGTGCTACTCAATAAATAAGTTAGCACGTTTGTGTTCATTTTAAGTACTTTGGTGACTTTCGACCATTTGCCCTCTAAAGTGCCAGACCAAAGTAGCCACACTGGTTGCCTATTTTTGGAAAAACGTTGTCTATTATCATCATTGAGTTTAGCTTGTTTATTTGCTTATTCAAAGGGCATTTGGAGAAACACTCTGGCATCAGATTATCTAGCCCTCTGAGCTTGCACCAGCCGAGGTGTCTGACCCATTGTGCAGGAGTGTCCACTCCTGATTTGAAAACATTGTAGACGGCACAGGGAGGGGGGGGGGGGGAAGGTTACACTTTTTTCAGAGTTGTTTGAGCAATTTCTTTGTTAATCGTCTCTCACACTTGTTGCATTTGATGTTAGCTGATTCATATTTTAGCAATGCGCTGGTTTACTTTACAGACATAAGTCTGTGAAAGTTGACAATGGCTGCACACATTAATGTCATAGTTAAGTGGAGTGGGCAAGAATATCCTATTGATTCCCTGGACGTAGATCTGGATGTGGCAGCGCTGAAAAGCATCATCCATGAGAAGACCGGTGTTCTACCAGAAAGGCAAAAGCTACTTGGATTAAAATTCAAAGGTAATTCTGAACAGTCTGCTGCATAATTGTATAGACATGTTACTATATGGATACTCCTGTTGGCCTCATCAAATGATTGGTACATGAAACGCTCTCCACAAACAACATGTAAATATAGTCTACATATATGCAGAAAGGCGTGTTGTTTGAATCAAAACTTTAACTCACTGCTGCAACTGTAACTCACTATAGAAGTCGCTGCATATGTCAGCTCTTTGAATTTTGACCGGTTTCCCAGCACGCCTTTCTGCAGAACTGTCAATCATGAACCAAAAACAAATTCTGGGTATATACGTAGTTTTCTGATTGATAAATTATAGGTTCATCTTTGCTTTAGCTACCCATGCGCAGAACAAACAGGTTGCTATCTCATGATATTTGTTGGCACTCATGGAGATAGTGTGGTTGTGCGGTTTTGTTTTGGTTTGAAGAATACGATCGGTCTTTGTCAAAAGACATCCCACCCTCAGTTAAAGCAATACTGCTCGCAAAAAATGAAATGAACGAAATTAAAAATGCTTTTAAATTCAGGAACTTTAGTGTTTATTTCAAGTGAAAAGTTGTTCGTATTCTCAAGATACAGGCATTTAAAGTTTCAAAGTTTATATTATCTTTTTTAAGACGTGCTATTGTCATTAAAATTGTGTATGATGTGGGTTATGACCACTGAAATTGTTGTGTATTTGTCATCGATTTGTACTTGATCTAAGGGCTGGCGAACATGTTTGATTACAATACCTTCTCCAGACTGTTGATTTGTTAAATATACCATCTCCAGCATTCTTTGAACTTGTTGGTTACTATGGCCAGCGCCATCCCTAGTGGTTGTCATATAAGTAATATCATATCTTATGTGAATCAAGAAGTGAAAAGCACATAAATTATTCGAACTTTGAAGTAAGATTTTAGGACAGCTACTGATTAGAAGCTTTTCACCTGAAATAAAACGAAACTTTATGAGCTTTTTATATTCTATTGATATGTCGTGTTTTCATTTTTGACAGTCGTATTGCTTTAAGTATAGCAGTGCTAAAAGGCCAAATAAACAGATTCGTTTCAAGCAAAATATGTGCAGGAAACTTGCACTGGTGAATGTGACATGACTGTCCCCATCTAATTCCATTAAAACTGCACCTTCAGCAGATTGAGGGTGAAGCCTTATTCTGCCCCTCTGCTTATTATTTTTGGACTTATTTTAGTTCCCATAATATGAGCTCCGTCCTTTCATCTGTTTGTCACTAACGCTTTTTCTCAGATAGCCCCTTGGTGGATACTGTTTTCAGGGTGTTTTAAAGTGCTTCAAGATCTAGTCATTGATTTTTTTGTATGTTCTGGTGTGAAACATCCGAGCGATAGTAGTTATGTTCGCAGACCATTCATCACATGTAGCGGAAATCCGATTCTGCTTGCAAGTGGTGATTCTTGTGCAGAAATAGCTATTTTCGGGGTTTTTTCCAATACTTCAAAATCTGTTGATTGATTTTTGCATATTTTGGGGTGAATCTTAGGCGAAACTCTATCTTGCGAACCAAGCGTCATAAATGGGGAAGTTGTAGTTGTTCTTGATGGTGGCAATTTATGGACTCCCAAAATGTCGTCGTGAAGAACTGTGTGGTGGTCCTCAGATTTTTTACTTGTTATTTGTTGCCTGTAATAGATTTCCGTGACATTTACTGTATTGCATGAAGATTTCGCGGTCGAGTTGAAAAACACACGAAATTTAACTGCCGCGAAAATCGTATTGGGGCCAACCACGAAATTAAAATGCACCAAAAACCTGGGTTTTGAAGCGTAGAACGTTTTTTTTTGTTTATATTTAGTCAAAACAAGTGAAAAATGCACCATTTTGGAACATGCAATCTATCTCTGTTTTCATTTTTTTACGTAGACTGTGAGGTTTAAAGGCAGCGAAATTGGTATTTTTGCCTAAGCCGTGAAATTAAAATACTGCTAAATTCGCAATTTCGCCTGAACTGCGAAATTAAAATGCCGCGAAAATGCAATTTTGACCATAAAAACCGTGAAATTAAAATGACCTCGAAATTTTCATGCTGTGGAATCTTCATGCAATAAAGTAGTTTTGTCTAACTGCCTTTCAATTTTAATCTCTTAATTTGGTGTGCTGCTTTCACCTTTATGAGGTCTCCTGTTGCAATATGCTGAAGATGTAGTCCTGAAAGTGTGAAATGTCTTGTGGATAAACAAAGTATTCTTCTTTTTGAAATCATTTATTAAAGGATGTAGTGCTCTGCTAAAAGATATCCAGACAGAGAATCTTGTGGAAATGCTTATTGGGATCCCCTTAAAGGTGCAGGATCCGATAGGTGTCTGTAAATAGATTTTAATATTTTGAATAAAATTAGTTCTATTCAACGTGAAAACAACCACAAGATAGGTCTCGTACGTTTATAACACAATCTTCATATAATATTTATGCTTTTTGGCAAACTGAAATTATAAGGGTTTGACCAGGATCTTAATTTAGGGGTGGATAACGAAATTCAAGAATTGAGCATAAAGATGATGGTATCTTTCTTTTAGCTGTGCCTTTAGTTGAAATACTTTAGATTCAGAGTCCTAGTGCCAATACTGTTACTTTCCACAAATAATCTCAAAATTTTTAATTTCAACGATTCTATCGGATCCTGCCCCTTTAAGTTAACTTGCACCATGCTGGCCAGACTGGCTTTTGATTCAAGATATGGAGGAATTTTTCAAATGTCATCATGGTTTGCAATTCTTGTGTGCCATCAGGTATTGTTATCGATTTCCGTAATGTTTCTCACACTACTCTTGTTAAATCCTCAAAGCCATCCTTAATTTGTACCATTTGCCATTTAAGGTGGATTTTTATTCATGTCCTTTTCACAGACTACTATGTGCAACATGTTTTGTTCATTTGACATGCATGAGAATGCTACATAAGAGGTGAAACAGCACGCAAAAGAACATATGGATTTCATTCTTGCGAACAGTGGCAGCAAGCTTGAAAACAACGCTGCGCACATTCCAGGCAGGACGTTGCGTGTTACAGTACGTGAATGAGAAAAGCACGTGGTGTTTGTTCTGATGCCAAAATGCGCAAGAGCAAACGACGTGCATGAAAACCCACCTTTAGTAGGTGCAATCAGGTTTTTTGTTGTTACTCTTCCTATTCTTTTATCAACAGAGTTATTCATACTGACTGTTATTTCAGGGAAACCTCCACCTGATGACGTTAAATTAGTGCAGATGTCATTGAAATCAGGATCTAAGATTATGATGATGGGCACAAGAGAAGAAACTTTGGTTCGTTTATTTATTTGTTTAGTGTACAGGGCATAAATCAGCTTTCATTTGCGTGCGATTATTGGACGTAATACCTTAAAAATGGTTTGAAATTATGACCTTTTATGCCTTTTTCTTCAAAGTACTGTACTGTTTATGGACCTTAGTGCCCTCTTGGGCTTCACTATTGCCATTTTGGGACTGAATCCGCATGCTGCCTTACTACCCTAGAATATGGCGTTGGTAGTGATAAATGGCTGGACCATCTAATTGCTGGGGTAGAGCCTTAATACCATGAATGATGACTTTTTCTTCTGAAAAGTCTTAAATTTTTCATATGAGGAAATATTGCTTGCCAGTTTGACATAGCCCACAGACATGAAAAATCAATTGTCCATGCAGACGTGAAAAATGAATTTTTCAAATCAAGGGCAATGTTAAATGGGGAATGCGAAGATAAGGTGTACATTATTTCCAGTTATTGGTAAAACAATATGCACATGTCAAGCAGGCTTAACATGAATCACCTTAGGTGTCAGGCGCACAGGGATATAGATTTTGACTACACTAACTTAACTTTGAATTCCCACAGTTGGCTTTGTCCAGAGAACAAAACATTGGCTACTAGTCAACTTCCGTGTATGTGCCCAACTTTTTCCAAGACTTTTTTTGACTACGATCAAAGAGAGCTGAAGTGTTGCTCACAAGCAGCACTAGCGCATGACTAGGGACGATAAGATCATTGCTGCAATAGCATGCTGAACCAAGACTGATACTACCTTTGTTTTCCTTCATTGCCAAATGACCCACATAATCTGACATCACTCTGAATAAAGTACATACACTCTGATATATATCTTCGAAACAATACCTATAAATTACAAGTCAAACTTGGACTTGTGTCTGTGCATCTGACCGTTTTGTACTCCACTAATCAAACCTAGTCAAAAGTTCGTGAAGGTACTCACACTCAATCTTCAAAAGGTTTTAATGAACTATATTCCAAGATCTGTGTGCCCTGCACCTTAATTATCTTAGACATTAATCATACAACGTGGTATAGTGCTGACATTACCTTGCCTCAGAGGCTATATTTTTGGCACCATTGTGGATGCTCATTTTCACTGTTTTTCTTCTTTTTTAATGAAGATTGCTGAATTTTTATGTGAAACTTGCATTGTTAACATTTTGTACTCCACATTGTGTGACAGCATTACATATCCATCGAATGGACTGGTCTTTTTATCACGTTAAAATACTTCTAGGATAAAAGTAAAACTCTATGAATGCTAGAGACAAGATAGAGAAAAAATAAGCAATTTGGTCTTACATTTATTTTTCCTTGTAGCAGAAATTCAAATAAGCGTTGTGTTTCAGTAAGATTATCTTGATTTTGTTAGAAAAAAATTAATGTTTAATTCTCTCAATTTCAAGCTGGCTATTTGAATCTCCTTGCTTAGATTGGGGTTTTGAACCATTCAAATACATGCTTTTCTCCACGTAAGTATTACGGACTGAGATTCACCAATTTTTTTTTTCCAAGCCGATACTGATTCTGAACTTTCAAAAGGGAAAAGTTATAATTGCGGGTACATTGTTCCCCAGCCTACATAGCTACCTTTAATTTATTTTACATTATTGAATTTACCTTTGTTATACTTACAGGGACGTATCCAGGCTGTTTTAGAGACCGGTATACCGGTTTGGGCGCCCAAACTAAGACGCCCAAACTCAAAATATTTTCCATTGCATACAGCCTTGCTTTCTACAGACTGCCTTCAGGGAGCATGCTGCAAATAAAGAAAATCATTGGTATTTTAAGACATCCCATCATTCATCTCTAGTTTCGATAGTGGAAATTCTGCTAATCTGCAGGGGTATTGTAAGCAATGACAACGTTTTCAGCAGGAAATATGTAGTAAAAAATATTGAGAATCGGTCAGCCATGGATATTTAGTTGGAACATTGTGCAGCAACGGGAAAGCATGTGATGATGTGTAAGTATAGCTAAAGACCGGCATCTTTAGTTACCGGACACAAAGTCTCTCGTCTGTTCAAGTCTGCATTAGTTGAATACACTTCTATAAGCATGATATCCCTTAAGCAAATTCTAAGCCAATCTGGAACCTTAACAGGCTTCAAATAGGAAGAGCATCCAGGGCTCTGCCCTAGCAGGGCTCACAACGCCCCCTGCAACCCCAGTTGTATAGTGTTTAAACCGGCTCCCCAAATTCTCTCTGAATATGTCCCTGACTTATTAGAACATTTTTAAGAATATGTTTTTATTGGGTATGTTTTATTGGGTTGTTTGGGCATTTTACTCATGGCATGCTTATTATCCAGCTGAAATGAGCAGTTTGAGTAAGTCTTGTAATAGACCACAGATGTTGTTAAGATACAACCTCAAAGCATCAATCAAGCTGGAATATGAGATACTGTACAATGATGTTGTTCCTTCTCAATACAACTCATAACAGAGCATGTATGTACTATCAAACATCAGGATATGCCACCACCACTGTAGAACAAGCATGCATATCATGGAGGCACATCTTCCTCCACAAATATCTGATGGAGGCATTGGCTCCAGAAATGATTCAATTCACAGATACGCTGATATCTATTGGTTTGTACAGGCAAGATCCTAAGAACTGCAGTGGGTTACTGCTCTACCTCAGCTGTTCTTCAACCTGAACAGGTTTAGTGCAGCTGATCTACGATTTCAGACAAAATATTTGGCCATATTTGTCCCCTTTATAGAACAATGCTGTTAAGAATCGTTAGCATAATTGATTTTGGCAGGCACGTAGCATTTTCGCACAGACCGAACCAGAAAATTAGTTTTGACAATTTGGGCCAGTGCATTTTATCCGCGATGGTATGTATTGCTTATGATCCAGAGTAGACCTTAGTAAATCTAAGGAGAGTAGGCACACAGAAATTGGTGAACTATCTTTGCATCGGGTTAAAGTTATAGCTAGCAGCCAAAATTTAAAAAAATGTGAGACGAATCCACCCTAGAGCGGCATATACACAAATTGCTATTTGCAGGATCAAAATCCAGGAGGCGTAAGCAAGAAGTTTTGCGGCAAAGCATAGAGCAATAT
Source organism: Scolionema suvaense (assembly GCA_027575255.1). Taxonomy (NCBI): domain Eukaryota; kingdom Metazoa; phylum Cnidaria; class Hydrozoa; order Limnomedusae; family Olindiidae; genus Scolionema; species Scolionema suvaense. The sequence continues at coordinate 7,824 of JAOBRC010790893.1, read as the reverse complement.
TTGGTTATAAATAAGAGACATGATTTGTTGATAGCAAAAGTCAAAAGTAACAAGTAATGCTATGGGAATATTGCATCAGTATGATCAAGAAGTTGTGTACCAAAGCACAAAGCAATATTTGGTCATAAAAAACTGAGATGAATTATTGATAACATTTCCTGTTCTCTTTATTTCCTATTTTCTAATTCTTATTAACGGTGAACATAACAAGGGGAGGGTAGTTCCACCCCCATGGTCTAAGATTTTTTACTGTGAAAAAACGACCGAAGCTGTGGCAGCAAATTTTGGCAAGTCTCAACAGAATTTACTTGTGCATCTTATGGTGCAAATTTGGTCATCATATCTATAACAAGGGGGTGTCATGTGGCCATTTTCTGATGGGGGGTAAAATTTTCTGCCAAATTTTCTGTTTATTGGCTCTAATTTCAAGTCTGTTCAACCATTTTCAATGATTTTGGGCTCAAATGATTGCTTTCTATGAGGTCTTTCAGAAAATGTCTAATTTAAGTAAATTCATGCGCCAGGGGGTAAAAAAAACGAGGGTAAAGAGGCTAGGAAATTTGGTGGTAACGATCGTTCCGTTACTGCATCATTTCCGCCACCTTAAAATGGCGGGAACTATTTATCGTTCTGCCACTCTTCAAGCCACACAACACTGAACTTGGTAGGCCCTGCGTGCACGGAGAATCCTGACTAGGCCTGACTAGCAACAACACCCCAATTTGCTCTTTGTTTGGAGAGGAATGGAGCTCGCGCTAGTCAGATCTCGCTCTGTGCGCTCGACTTTTGCTCATTATCAGTTTTCACAATCTTTTCTGACTAACTTCAAAGGATGCCTATGTGTTGCCCTTGAGCAGTACCAGACTCCGAATAGCTATGATAAAATCTCCTAGTTGGAAATAGCAATGATTTTCATCTAAATTTTCCGACTAAGTATGACTAGCTCTGACTATCTCCGACTAGCGAAAGTCAGAGATCTGTACGGGCAGGGCCTTATTCATCAATTTGCAGCACAAGTTTTAGCCTCACTGTGTGATTATAATAGCCAAAATAGCGTTGGCTTCCCGGGGCTCCGCTCCCCCAGTTCCATTTACGAACGTTAAGGCGCCTGTACGTAATACTTACGTATCGGTCCATTGTTACTGCAAAATCAAAATAGCAGTAATGAGATGCCGTTTCCCTAAGAAATGCAAATTTCATAGCCTGGGTAAAGTTCGAATTTTTTCCATGTTTTGGGACTTATAAAAATCCAAGTTTCGGAAGATATAATGCATTCTGACTTGCGCTACCATTAAAACGCAACGTTTCCAGCCTCAATACATCACTTTTTGTCAGAAATTCGCATCGCCAAGCATTTTTCACCAAATTAAAATTTTCTGTTTTGGTTCCTACGGAAAACCGTATTGCTAGTCTGCAAAGTTCAAATACGCAAATACAAATGTAATTTGCAGATCAGACCACCTGTGAGACCAAAATTTGGAACCGGTTCTTCATTTATGGGCAAGAATAAGTTGTCCAAATTTCAAGGCCGTAGCTACAGTGGAAGTTGGTTTTCCGAGGTGGGGGGGGGGGGGTTGCAGGGGCTAATCTGGCATGTTAGGGCAGGGTCCGATATGGTGGAAAAAAGGGCATCTTTTTTCAGCGAGGTAGCGAAGCTGCCGAGCTTTGGCAACTAGGGGTTGCAGGGGGGTGTTGTGAGCCCCCCTGCCGGGTCCAGGGTGGAGTCCAGGAAGCTTTTGCATTTTAGAAACACTCATGCTTCAAACTAGCTGTAAATTGTGTCTATCTCCGTATAGTTACCGACATCTAGCCATGCTAGGTTGATGACTTGTTGATCAAGGACTTCAAGAAGAGAATTGCAGGAGACAATTCAACTTACTCACGGATTAAATTCCTTCTTGGTTTTTCATCAAATCTGTCCCCTTAAATGTTGCCCGAGATAAGATAAATTCCTATTCTTCGAGCAATTACATCATCTTAGACTGAGCTCGTCACATCCTCCATGTTCCAGTTCTTACTCGACTGGAAGTTCACGCAGAGTTGTTGGCAAAATTAGAGTTACAAACTCAACCAAATGCATGATGTGCCAACCCAAACAGCACTTTCGACGTTCACACAGAGTTGTTGACAGTACTTGGACTGACAATCCAATATACTGCATTGTGTGCCAGCCCTTAAAACATTTGAATTGCACATGAATGATTTAAGTGGTCCGCGAAACTTCCTGCAGGATTACCCAATGGGTAGTTAGCTTGTTCGACCAAATCAACCATTATTTAATGCCCACAATGTGTTGTCCCGTAGCAATAGCGTTGCCAAATGCTCGTACCTGGCAGAATGCACGCAAAGCGCAAAATCTATTAGACGCCAAGCAAACGTCCAAAGTTTCGCAATTCGTGCACTCCTGATTCCATACAGAACGATGATATACTCACTTGCACGGAAGATATTTGCAAGTCATTAAGAGCTGATCACTTTCCGCATGCTGATACAAACAACATCAGACAGAGACAGGTGCAACAGATATGTGGCATGCGCTTGGAATAGACGTGCGTTCAAATAATATAATGCAGGCATACAGGAATGAAAGAAACGGATGGCAGTTGAGAGCTAGCATCGAACGGCCAAACCATCGCGGTATGAGTTTACTAAGAGCTCGTGCGGCGGAGAAAAGGGCACTTCTTCTAATAAAAAGGGCATCTTTATGAGCAAACCAAGCCATCATAAGGTTCTAGTATCTTACCCCCCCTTAAAAACTCAGCGTTTTTCCATGTAAAAGACAATAAAGAAATTTTGATTTTTTTAAAAAAAAAGGGCTGAGTGTCCGAATATCGGACGCTCTTTTGGTCTGGATTAGCCCCTGGGTTGGAACCACCCCCTTGTTATGTTGGAGTAGTCAAAAAGGCATATTATGTTAACCGTTAAATATGCAGCTTCGGTATTCTGAGTGGGTGTTACAAAAACTCTAAATCCACTATACAAACCCAACGCGTTATATTGTGGGGATATGTATAATATACATATATATTACAAGCATTATATTATATATTTATTATTTATACCCACAGGATAGTCTGTGAGCTTGCCTCCAGCCAGCAAGACATTAATACCTTTCAACCTACATATCTACTCCAGTTGATGTTCTCACTGGCTGGCTTGACATCTGTTTTGAGGCATCTGTTACTTTTACTTAGAAAATTTTGTTTGGCATGTGAAGTGATGTTTGGTACCTTTTATAGCTGTATTTGACCATTTTAATGCCTGCACCTAAATTCTGTTCTCCTATAAGCATCCAAGGTATATCATAGTTTATGTTGTAATGCCCTTTCTGAATAAAAGTCTTCACTAAAGGAACCCCCTCGTAGGATTGTAATGATTGGAAAATGTCCATGGATTTTCAATGCTATAATAAATAGCCACTTATCAAACTCCTAGTCAATGATAGTCATATAGGCTATTCCAAGTGACTTTGGCACTGTGTATTGGAAGAAAAACTTTGTTACATTAGCTCAGCTGGGTTGAAAACATGGTATTATCAATAAATGTCCCTTCAAAGTAAACACCCATACCCAAATAAATGCTAAATAGTCCATTTCTATGCGTTCTTGAAAATGCATATTATGGTAGATTATTGAGTTGGCATGTCTTTGCTCTATTTTTGAGTAAACTAGTATGGTACTTGCTATTTACAGCAAATGTTTTGCTTTTGTGGATTCCCTGCGTTTGAGGTTTCACAATCTGAATGCATGATTTTAATACCATGAAATTCTTTCTGTCTAGGCAAATATTATTGCTCCTCCTAAAGAGATCACAGACACAGTTGTGGTGGATGACTTCGATATAGGAGAGGAGGAAGTAGCCATTGAAAACAGGTATGCACTGTATGCAGTGTTTTCAAAATAGGTGTCGGTATTGTAGATTTGATTTCTGCGACTGAGTGCTTGATATAGGAGAGGAGGAAGTAGCCACTGAAATTAGGTATACTCTGTACGTAGTGTTTTCAAAGTAGACGGTAGTATTGTACGTTTGATTTCTGCTTATCACTTCACTGTGACTTCACTGAGTGCTTGGTTTTACTGAACCCCATCTTGATGTCCTCGCTGTTTACGATTTCTCGCATTCAGACAGCATGCCTTGTCGGGAGAAACTTTATTCGGCGAAAGTGATGAATTCAGGCCCTAATCTAGCCAAAAAGAGGGTCTGGTATTCGGACACTGCCCCTCTCAAACTTGGCCTCAAAAGTGCCCTTTTACTTAAAAATCAATTTAGTTCTCCAACTTTCCCAACTAATTTAATTCAGCCAAGTGCCCTTTTTATTGAAAACCGGACGCTGCCCTTTAATTCTAGATTAGACCCTGGAATTTTGGCTGGTTGAGAGAAATTTCATTTCACAAATAATTTCACCAGGTAAATAATTTTGCCCAAGTTTGTTTACATTTCCTATGGCAATGTTACGGCAAGGAAGTGTCAAACGTGGAAGTTTTATTATTACAAATTTTGTTTTTAGTACCTGGGTGTTTTTTTTTTCCAATTTTGAAGTTCCATCAGTAATTGTGTGTTGTGCATATCGTTGTGGCTTTGCTGTTTGATTACTATTTCTCATTTTTCTTGTTATAGAGAGGAATATTTGGCAAAGATACAGAAGCGTATTGACACATATGAGATTAAAGTTTTAAATGAGCCACGAGAGGGGAAGAAACTTTTAGTATTGGATATAGACTATACTCTTTTTGGTGAGTTCTTGCCTTGATATTAGAACTTTTTGTGTTGGGAGTTAATGTGTCCTGTTTCAGTTTTGTTGTTGTCCTCGTACCTCTTTAGAAAAGAGGGTTGGATGTAGTTGCATGTTCTCTTTGCAAAAGAAGGTAGGATTTAGCCCTGCCTGGAACTTGCTACTAATAAAGGTTTGGGAAAAATGTGGAATTTGTATGCGGGTAGATTGTCCTGTGGTTATAGGTTAGAGAGTTTATCTTATCAGCATGTCATCTTCAAAGTAACGTACTCAGACTTAACCCTTTCCCGATTGGCTTTTTAATTTCAAAGGGTAGAAAGTGACACGTTTCTCCTACTGGTAATAGCTGAGTCATAACAGCTTCGGTGTAGGTCAACATCGGTTTGTGAAAATGTGCTTATCTTGCCCTGTCGGTAAGTTCAAAAGCACTAATGATCAGGAAATGAATAACTCTTCAATGCAAAGATGTTTCTTTCACCTTTTTGCCGAAAGGTTCATATTTCTGCGATAGGTGGTTCTCTGCTAGCAATATTGTTTCTGAAGTACAAATTTTACCATCGAATATTTATGATCAAAGGTTTTGTTGTTTTCACCAACCAATAGTGGTTACTAAAGCTTGATATTTCCTGAACCATATTAGACACTGTATGTTGATTGCAAAAATTCCCTGCTGTCTTTGGTGTTTTCTGCTGCAGCTCAAAACGGAGGTCCTCATGGAGTCTGCAATCAAGTTGAGGAACCACAGCAGTTTAATAATTGATCCCGTGATTTTTGTTTCTTTTGCGTTCTTAGCACTGATTCTCTGCAGTTGCAATATGAAGAGATTTCTTGATTTTGTATTTCGGCCTGTCGCACATCTGGACGGACAGTGTCAGAGGACTTGGCTGGTATGATTTTGGGAGGCTGGCAATACTTACTGAAGTGCTGCCCCATACAGTAACGATCAGTTGAATATTGTATGTCCTTGTTATTCCACATTCTCACTGAGATAGTTGTGTCTCTGTATTCTGTGGATGCAGTGATCATCCCGAGATTGAAAGCCTATATGGCTCGCAGCTTATCTCACCTATATAACTGTTATTAGCTATGATTTCTCACTTATATAACTGTTATTAACAATGGTTATTCCTTACTCCACGTCATTATTCTTCTCTTTAGATCACCGCTCTGTGGGGGAAACTGGCTTTCAGCTAATGCGACCTTACTTGCATGAATTTCTTACAGCGGTGTACCCATACTACGATATCGTGATCTGGTGTAAGTGTACTTAGCAATCTTTGCGGTTCATCCTCCGCTATCCAAACAGTTTGAACTTAACAGCAAATGATTCAGATAAGCCGAATGCTCAAGTACCCTTCATCAACCCTCAAACTCAAATTTCTGCGGCAGAATTTGAATTACACAGACAGCTGTTTCTGATTTTCCTATTAAATTTTAATGCAATCAAATTCCTTGCTCTTTCAATTGCAGAGAAATTTTTGCATCTAAAGAATATACAAACCATAATTATTATAAACTTATTCGAACCTGTTTATTCTACTGTTCTGATAGAAGATTTGGATAACCGATGATGTGGATTTGGAGAACAAAGGATGTGTTATACCATTTTCGTCGTTTTGAACCTTATTCTTGTACTTTATTCGGAGAAACTTTCGCAAATTTGGGCCTATTTCGTAAAAGTTTATCTTACGAAAATGTTGGAAACAGTCTGCATGCGATAGTTATTATCACAAATTTTTTTCTTCTGAAACACGATTTCACGAAAGTTGACTAAGTCCAATGTTCATTTTTGTTGGGGAGTGGTGTTCAGGGCCTTGTGGAATCACGAAATGTTTTCTTTTCGCAAAACTTTATCATCCAAATTTTCTGAGATTTGCCGATTTGCGAAAGTTTATCCTAAGAATTTCACGAGTTTTTGACCTGGTGAAAGTTTCTCTCGCGAAAGTTGTGCGAAATGAAGTGTATTGTGGTTAAGGGATCCTCCAACAAAAAATCCACATAACGTGATCTTAAAGAATGTAAAGCAGGGAAGGAGACTGTTCTCACTTTTTTCTATAAGGCACTTGAATGTTTTGATCACCTGAGACCAAATTAAATATCAACATACAAAACGAAGGCTGGACGGCAATGGTGGGCGGCATTACAAATGCTAATTTATGCACTTACGTATATAAGTCGGCATTATTGTTTTCCGTAGTCACTGGACCCAACGGTCAGTAAAAGACTGGCTAGCTTGTTGCTCCTCTGAAAAATAACGAAATAATTCACAATGTCCTTTCCTCCAAACTCTCTTTCACCATTATTCTTTATCGATGACCATCATGCACAACTGAACAAGCACATGAATTGGAGGTTAAATACAGGAACGTACAAACATGCATTACTTAGTCAATTTCAATACATGAAATAGATTTGAGTCGTAGCCCACAAAATTGTAACTCTACTCTTCTTTTACCCATTTCAAGTTCTCTGCATAATCAAGCAGACCACAGTTGGCTGAACATCAGATGAGAGTCGCTGTTTGGGGAATGCTGCAGGAGTTAGCTACAGGAACTGTGTTAGTCTATATGTACAGAAAACGAGATGCAGCTAGCTATCGACTTCGTAGCAAGCACATTGGTTGCAGTTGAAAATGTTTACCTTTGGGGCAGCTACAGATGAAGAATGGTGCAAATCTCACTATTAGCAGAAGCAGGTAGAAAATCCTTTGCATTGCAGGCTTTCATGCTTTACGATAGTTAGGTGTTGTTCACAGCTCTATTTGCCACGGTTCCCACCTTCGATCATGGTAAAAATCATGTGACCAGTTAACGTATTTACATCACACAAGAAGCTTCCTTCCCAATGGAGAGGGAAGATAGGGAAACTTGGCTATAAAAATGTTTTTATTGACATACATTGGCTTTTGGACGGAATTTTCCGCGTTGTCGAGGTTTTCATGATAATGGTAAGTTTTTTCAGCCTAACTTACTTTTTTGTCGGAGGCTCCCTTTTATCAAGGAAGGATGTTTTCAGGGGTCGAATTAAGGGACCGCGAATCGCGATTCGCGATGTATTTTAGGAATATTGCGATCGAAATGTTGTCGCACTGA